>PVIH01003866.1:0-151203 GCA_004025045.1 Sigmodon hispidus
GATTTGCATTTCTCTGATGGCTAAAGATGAAGAGCACTTTTTCAGGTGCCTTTCAGCCATTCGTAGTTCCTCTGCTGAGAATTCCCTTTTTAGGTCTGAACCCCATTTTTTGATAGGGTTATTCAAGGTTTTGGGATCTAAATTCTTGAGCTCTTTATATACCTTAGAGATCAGTCCTCTATCACTTGTAGGGTTGGTGGAAATCTTTTCCCATTCTGTAGGCTGGCGTTTTGTCCTATTGACAGTGTCCTTGTATTTTCAAACTGCAATGTAATTATTGCCTATTCTTTTCCAAGTTCTATTTTTATTAGTTCATTAAGAATTTCAGGCAATGTATTTTGATCATATTTACCATCCTCCTCCAAAATCCTCTTTTCTCCTATATACATAACTTTGTTTTCTCTTATGCTATTTTAAATTCTTCAAGTCCAATTTGTACTGTCCATATGTTCTTGGACATGTGATCATTCACCGGAGCTTGGTCAATTTCCCAGCATCTATCAATTGCCAGTAGCTCCTCAGTCAGGGGTGAGACTTCATGCACATCCAGACCTTTCATGCTGAGATTTTGCCTGGCTTTAGCTTGCATAGGTCTTTTGTGTGTTGTAACCACCCATTGTGAGTTCATATGTGCAGCTGCCCTGATAGAGTCAGAAAGTACTGTTTCTTTGTAGTCTTCTGCTACTTTGGACTCTTAAAATCTTCCACCTTGATCCATGATCTCTGAGAAGAGATGGTATGATTGCTATCCCATTTAAGCCAGCACATTTGGTATTCTCTTTTTTCTGTACACAGACCAGTTGGAAGTCTCCATGTTAATTTCAATCATTTGAAAAAATAACCCTTCCCCAAAAATTCTCTGATGGACTTTCAGAGACATTCTAATATAGGGGTATAATGATAAATCATGGACTCATTTTAATACTTTGTCCCTTTAGCAAAATGATAGTAATAGGTCTCTTTCTAGGGATCTTTCTATGATCTGTTTAGTTACAGATTATTGGCCCTAACTGCAGTGTCTGGCATGAGTTTCATTTTGCAGAGAAGCCCTCAAGTCTAATGAGAAAGAGGTTGAACACTCCATAAAGAAGCATGCCTCTATTGTTAGTTGTGGATAAATAACTGACTTCTGTGTGGCTATGACAATGGTCCTGTCTCACCAGTGTGATTGTTATTGTGGCTCTCAGGGTTCCCAGCCAAGTATGGTTGATGTTGAGTTTCTGAATCTGATAACATGCATATCAGTTTCAAAAATATGAAAGTTCTCAGTATGGATTAATCTTCCAGGCTAGCTTAATTTTTCTGTATTCTATAACTCATTTTCAGCAATAGATTTTTATCATTAAATTCTGTGGGAAACCAAGAACAATGACAATATTTTTAATGTTTGAGTGCTATGGTACCCTAATTGGCCCAGTCTGAAAGAGGTAACCCATTCTTAGTACATATCCTTTTATTTGTTAGCGTGTGGTATGCAGTAGAGGCATTGTTTCCCCATTACAGGAAAACTATATTTAAACTATTATTATAAAATTGTTTGTGTGTATTTTAGGAAACAATTTTAGTACTTAGTTTTGATAATGACTTTCTCACAATGTCCTTAGTGTTAGTTCCCTATCCCCCTTTAAACTCTCCTGTTTATTATTTCCATTTAACCCCTACATCACTATTTTCTATCTTCCCAAACCTGTAAGTCCTGGCCCCTGGTCCCTTACTCAGTTTCTGACTTCTGTGGATCTTCAAAGTAAAACACAGAAGCTATGATACACATGGACCTACTGGGGCTGTGATCCCCATGATCCATTGATTTCTATATTGTGTCCTGTCGTGGTTTTCTGTGTTGGCCTCACTGTGTGGTAAAGAGAGGCTTTTTTATAATTGTTACACTTCACTGTGAGTTGAAGGATGCAATTTAGAATGTAGCAAGGAATTACGGCAGCCTGCAAAGTGATGGGAGTAGATATGTTATAAGGCCCCTGATCTCATGAGCAATGGAAGTTGGCTAAGTCTCTAGTAACTTCCTGTTGAGTGGATGTTAATTCTTGATAGAGTTGTTGGCTTCTATCAACATGGGAAGGCCACTTAATGACTTCCATTGTTGCAGTGCCTGGGTGTTGTAGCAGGGTAAAGTAGGGCTGTTGAACTGTTTCTCTCACTTGGCAGCTTTGAATAGTGTTTTCTGGTACCGTGGAAACTAGAATAAGAGAAAAGGAGCAGGAAGTCTGCTATGGAAGAGTCTGAGAATCAAATGTTTAAATAAAGCAGGTGTAATTAGCAATATCAATAAACATGGTAATAGGGAAGTGGGGAGTCATGGAGTTGCAACTCAAGACAAAAATGTCCAAACAAATATTGACTCATAGGAGAGGGAGAATTAGCCTCTTCCAGGAAAGAGTCCCCTTATTGGTTATCCAATTCAAAGTGGTCATATATGTTCAAAAAAAAAAAAAAAATAGACCCTACACAGATAAATCATGTAGTAGATCTAGTTCTAGCTTTTTTTGAGGATTCTTCAAACTGATTTCCCACGTAGATAAATGGTTTGCAATCCTATGAAGAGTGGCCTTTCGTAACAATGAATAAATAAATAAATAAATAGATGATGCATAGATAGATAGATAGATAGATAGATAGATAGACAGATAAATAAATAAATAAAAGTGGCCATAGGACTGTAGGAGTTTGGGTGTGTATGTAGGATCTCAATTCTATTTCTATTCCATTGATCATTCAGTCTATTATTATGCCATTAATATCCTGATCTTATTACTACAATTTAGTAGATTAACTTTTCAACTTGGATGGTGATACCTCCAGTGTTTTGTTTCTTTCTTAGTTATTTGGAATTGAATGTGTAGGGATATCCTAGATAATTTTTATTCATTTGTGTGTGTGTTTTCAAATGAAAATTAAAATAATTTTATTGTAAATTTAAGGAGGATTGAATTAAACCTATACATTGATTTTGATGTATCTGGCCATTGCTATGCTGGTAAGAAAATTTTTAATATGAATTTTTATGGTTGTTCTTACTGTAAATATTCTTCTCTCATACATCTTCACCACAGTTTCCTTTCTCTCCTCCCTTCCAAACTCCCCTCCACTTCCCCTTTCTTCTAGAGCCACTCATTACCCATAATTTCCCTTCAGAAAAAAGCAGACCACCAAGAAATAACAACTAAACACACGCATCAGGATACATTAAACAAAGCAAACACCCTAATATCATGGCTCATTGCTCTAGGGGTA
This sequence comes from Sigmodon hispidus, assembly GCA_004025045.1. NCBI lineage: Eukaryota > Metazoa > Chordata > Mammalia > Rodentia > Cricetidae > Sigmodon > Sigmodon hispidus. Next base: position 3,250 of record PVIH01003866.1, read on the forward strand.
TGATTCTCAATTTGGCTGGCAAGATATTTCGAAATGCTGAAGGCAGAAGAATCACAAGTTCAAGTTCTAAGCTATCTTTAAATTTTTCTTATTCCTAAAAAAATTGCCATTTGGCCTATGGAAATATTTAGTAAATAATATATTTTTTAAAAAAATAGACTGAAGTTTTTTTTCTTTAAGATTTGCTTATTTATTATGTATACAGTATTCTGCCTGCATGACAAAAGAAGGCACTAGATCTCATTACAGATGGATGGGAGTCATCATCTGGTTACTGAGAATTGAACTCAGGACTTCTGGAAGACTACGAAGTGTTCTTAACCTCTGAGCTACATCTCCAGCCTGATATATTTCTTTACAAACATCAATTTAACAACATAAAACCCCCTTATATGGTTTTTGATTCCTCTTGAAAAATAATCTCTGTTTATTCTTATGAATATTAAAAATATTAACTGTTTATTAAAATAACATGTTTTTAATAACTGTTTTCCAGAATTATAAACATTTATGTATATACATAAGTATAAATTTTAGTATATTAATAAATCACATTTAAGAATTTGGTATATTTTTATATCTGAATTTTATAATAATTCTTAATTATTATACAATAAAATATAAAGCCACCATTCATTTTATATGCACCCAGCATCAAAGATTAGATGAAGAAACTTTTTTCATTATAATCTTGAGAAAGTTGTTTCAATCACCCAAAATATGACAGAAATCCATCACAATACTGATGAAATTAAGTCATGACATATTTGTACCAGAGATAGTACAAAGAATTCAGTTTGACTCTTTTTAAGACCCATCTGAGGCTTTTTAGAGAGTAAATTTATCACTCAACTTCAATAAATTGTATTGGTTATGGAGTACAAGTAAGCTGGCTTTCTGGAAGAGGCAATTCTTTATCACAGGTGAATTCATTTTATGCCATGAAATAATTCACTCATTAAGAAAATTATTAGCTAAATGTGCTGAATATTTGCTACTTGAAATACCCAGGAAGCACATGCCAACTGTAGGTGGTACTGCCGCCAAATACCAGCTTAGCATATTGCCTAAAATAAACCACTTTTTCTCCTACCTTGTTTGTGTTTGCATGTAGAGAATAAATTACTGTCAGATAGACATTAAACAAGGATACATAAACACATGTACACATCCTTTTAAATCTCATTCTTGTCATTTTTCTGTAAATATTTGCTCGAATGTCAAGGTGTTTTCTCGGGTTTGTAAGATTTACATACACAAAAATATTTTTGATGAAACTCAGTTCTGTAATTGTAACTAGTACCTACCATCAATAATATATTATCACAATATGAAAGTAAATATTTACCACTACTGTCTCTCAGTTCCCTGCTTATTCTTTGTGGAGGCCATGATCCTCAACCCTGGAACATATCCAATAAGACTTAATTGTACTAATTTTATCATTTCCAGATTTTATATGTACTGTATCAGAGAGTTCAAGTGTGTTGTTGGATCCTAAGGCCTGGGAGTGGGGAGTAAGAAGACACATTGTCAATGATACAGACATTGGGAATCAGGTTAAAAGCAAACAGCAGACTCATTTATTCAACAATGGGAAGAGCCTTGTATACCCTCATGCCCAAACCCAGGCTGTCCCTTATTCCATAGCAATGCATAGTCCTGCCCTTCCTTGGCTGGTCACAATCAGGAACTCTGAATATCACCTGTTGCTGGGCACTCAGACATATTCAAGTTTGACTTGTAAGAAGTAATTTATATGTATGGATTGGCAATTGATTTGAGCCAGTTTTTTCTGAGGATTGACTGGCCTGTTCTACTATATGTACCTTTACTCTTCGGGGCTTCAATCATTCCTAGACTAGTTTTAAAAATTATGATTGTATATATATTACTGATTAATGGTTTTATTCCTGGGAAAAATAAAAGAACACATTTCTCTACTCATGTTATGTTAGATGAAAGTTTTCCAGTTGGTTTTATCTTGTACTGTTTGTTCTTTAGGAAATGTGTACATCTGTGTAGCTATGAATGTGTAGCATCTGTTGGTCAGTCTTTTATGAATATATATGTTCATTTCTCCTGGATAAGTATGCATGAATGAAAATCTTTCATTTGCTGATCCTTATTTTACTTCATAAGAGAATATGTTGGAGTTCACCATAGTTGTATGAAGGAGCCTGTATCTTTGGTGATCACTTTATTTTCTTGGTATTGCATCTGTTACACAGATGGTATGACACATCATCTTAGTTGGACAATGCCATTCAGTATTTTTCTGTACTTAGACAAAATTTATGATGATTTATATAGCATTTATATATTTTGTCTTTCCTGAGTCATTCTTCTCATCATTGCTCAGTTAAAAAGTATTATTTAGATATGGATTTGAGAGCTTTATTAAGAATTAAATTGCAAGTATGTTTTTCTAACATATAGTTTTTTTGCTTTAAAACATTTTAGAAATTTATGGAATGTCTTACAATAGAAAGGTACATGGCTAACAGAAACACCAATCTGGGTTTTAACTCCAGCAACAAAAAGCAAAAAATATTAATCATATAAAAATTTTGCCAATGATATTGGCATTCTTGCTCCATTATGTTATTTATATCATTGTTCATTGTCTTCCTAACATAGCAATTACCTACAAACTCAGTGTCATAAAACAACAAAGTTGATTCTTTCAGTTTGTGATGTTAAAACAAAGAAATTAGAATCCTGTTCAAAATTCACTTTCTGGAATCCCTACACTACCTGAAAGATAGCTGCTGATAGTGATAGGTTCCCTTGGTTTGTGGCTTCATGATTGCCACTTTTAAGTCCAAGGCGAGTTGCCAAACTTTCTCTTACTATTTTGTCTTATGTATCCTTACTCTCTTGAGGCCAACTATGATTGCAATAATGGACCAGCTAGATAGTCCAGGATGTAATATCTCCATTTCAAGATGCTTAGTTTCATCAAATCAATAAGACTTCTCACTGTGGTGATATATTGCATATTTAATAATGTTAGTATGGAATATCAGAGGACATAGCCATCTCTCCACCCTTATTTATTTATTTATTTAGACAGGGTTTTCTCTATCACAGTCCTGACTGTCCTAAAAGTTGCTTTGTAGACCAAACTGGCCTCAAACTCATAGAGATCCTCCTGACCCTGTCTCCCAAGTACTAGGACTAATATTAAGCACCACCACTACCTGGCTATTAGGTCTTGAATTCACAGAGATCCAAAGGGATCTCTGTCTTCCAAGTGGTGAGATCAAAGGCATGGGTCACCACTCCTTGACCTTTATAGCTTGACTGTGGGTGATTCTGTCATCTGATATTCCTGACTGATTTTATTAAATATACATTATATCAGCACATCTCACCTTGCTTCTTACATTAAAGCATTCTAGTGAATTGTATGTTAACCTAATACATATGTATACACTCATACACACACCAAAATTATGTTGTTTTGTCTAAAGAACTATTTTGATCATTTTACATTACATGTAACAGATCAATTTGGTAGTTTGCGAAGAAAATTGGGCTCATTTTTGGCCTTTGTATAAAAAATATCTTCCATTAATTTTAAAAACAACTTCAGATTGTCATATATAAATATTATGTTGAATAATATTCCAGGTTAAAGCTCAAAATTTCCTGCGTCTAAAATTTTATAACATTTTATTTGGCTGCATGTATCATTTCCCGCAGTTATATCTAGAAAACTGTAATGAAATGATTTTTAAAAATGAATTTTTTCAGCTGGGGAACCTTTGGAACTATATAATAAACTACTTTTAAAAATCACACAGGCCACATTGAATTTTTCCTGTAACCTTTGTATTCCAGGCAATATAATATGTGGTGTTTGTGCATCTCTAAGACCATGTTTACTCTATTAGTAATTTATCTGCCTTACTTAAAATAAATAATACCTTTATTTACATTGCATAATTTTTTACTTTATTAAATAGATTGAAACATAAGACATTGGTACTGTAAATTCTAATGTATTCTCGTACAATAATATTACAAATATCTCTCTTAGGTACATTAATTTCTTCACCTAGGTTTTTATTTTCAAAATTTTTAGTTCCTAATATGCCTTTAATGCATCATTTATAAAAGTACAGTTATACAATAGAATTTGATTTGGATTGACCTTTTATAAATTTATATTTAATACTTTTATAAAGGTGTCTGAAGAAGAGAATTGAATGTGATATAGGTCATCAGAATACCACCTCATAATCATCCTGCGGAAGCTTATCACCATAGATAACATTTTCATTTGTTTATTATTTATAAAAAATCATGTGTAATATATTATTGTTGTATAATATTATGAATCTTGATATAAATAAAATACTTCTATTTTCACATTAGATTTTTTAGATAGATCTCTGTGCTTTATGGATTCTTTAAACTGTGGGTACAGGTTGAAACCAATCCAAAGTAAATCATGCCTCTCCCATATCCAAGAAAAATTCACCCAAGGTTGTTATTGCTAATAAATTCAAGAACTAATATGAGTCCTTCTTTTAACCTTTCTCATAAAATCTGAAGAAATTTTTGAAAAGTCCTCATAGTAAAAGCTGGCAACCTATGGAAAATTTAAAGTAATACCAAAGTAAGAGAGGTTTATTCTCCTATAATGACATCAAACTTAAAATTTAATTTGAAATACTTCTAGATCAAAGGCTTTTGGAATGAGAGACAAGGCAAAGCTGTGTGAGACTTTCAGATGTCCTTTTAGTATCTTTCTTGAAAGTGATTAAAAGGATAGAAGTAACAAAGAAATAAACAACACCTCAACAACATTTCATTTTCTCACAGAGATAATTTAAATCCTTCTTTTTATAGGTAAACTCTGCTTCCTTGAACAGCTTGCCAATGCTTGGGAAAATGGCATTCTAGCTACATGTTAAAAAAAAAAGAATGAACATTTTGATTGGTAAGGTACTATCCAAAGACAATAAATAAAAAGGGTAATGACAATTTATAACAAGAAGTCAGAGTTATACTCTGGGAATGCTTAATGTAAATTCTCATGCCACAATTGAGGAATGAATAATTAATATAAATTCTCATGGCCTAAATGGAAGAGTATCTCACAAGATATTGGGTCCTCTCTTGACTTTTGACTCTGCTGAGAAGGTAAGTAAGAATTTTGGGGGCAGTCACATTGCAGAACTTAGATAAATGTAATCAAGTTGCAACTAAAACTCTAACTTCATGAAGGAGACATGTTTTGTGGGTGTTATCTGGGGAGGTGAAAATAGTGTTCACCAGGGCCTAAACAGATGGCATTAGCTGATTTCTTCTTGGAAAAAAAGAGATAGTGGCCATGAGGGCCCAAACAGATGGCATTAGTTGATTTCTTCTTTGAGAACTGCTCAAAGAACTCCTCAGCAATTTTTGTTCATGGCCTAGTTCAACTTTTCTTACTGATAGTTTTACATTTCTCTCATTGATAAAACATTAAAAGCAGAATAATCATTTGGAGTTACTGAAGAAAGCCTTACTTAACTTAGAGTTAAGGTAATAAGCCCAATGGAGACAGGAAAACGGGGCAGAAACAAAGTAGTCAGGAAATAAAGTACTCCAGTGTTTGAATGGGAAAAGAAAACAACTTCTAAGATCCAGGTTTTGCCCTCCATTTTGTAATTCAAACCTGCATTCCACACTATCTCTGCACTATGACTCACATCAGAAACACAGCTCAGAAGCTGGTTTTGGCTTTGTTTCTGTGATTTAGAACTCTTTTTACGCTTTCTTGGGCTTTGTGTGGATTTAAGTGACCAATGCTGGAATGCCACTTGTTTTGGGCCTGTAGCTAAAAAAGGTAGATGCTCCAACTTTGCAGAAAGACTGTGGGTAACTCTCTAAGATTACTACCATCTCATATGTTAGCTAACAACATTAAGGTATTAGATTCATATAATTCAAGATAAACAGCTTTGGAATAATCTCTGTGTATTGCCACCTACCAATATCCTAGATATTTAAGGTATACTTTATGTTTGTTGTATATTAGTTGTGGTTTGACCTTGTTTATATTATTTGCCTTTTCCCTTTCCTAGACATTATCTTATAATTATTTCCATTGTATATAGTCTTATACTTAGATTTGAACTTTTTTATTTAGACAACAGGGGGAGATGTCATGGATTCAGATGCTTTTGCGTAAGATCTAGGCATAGATTTGAGGTTTTAAGGACCTCCTGTAGGGGGTGTGATTGCATGCTGCCTGAACTTCTTGTTTGTTCCTGTGTTCTTGGAGGGAGGATTGCCACTGTAGTATGAACATGCTGAACTTCCAGAAATTGTCATAATATTCAATCTTGTATCAGTTAGTGTTTACATAACTACTTAATAAATATTAATCTTTTATATAGAAAAGATCCAGGTTTTGTAGTTGAAAACTATTATCTGAATGCATTAGTTCCAATTTTCCAAAGAAAGCCTATCTCTTAGCCTAATTATTTCACCTGTTAGGATTTTTGGTGGGAAGACTTCTTGGATTTGCTTGCATGTAAGAGAGAGTGTAAAGGATATTAGATATCAGAACAAACAAGTGAAAAAGAAGCCCACATGAACAATCACCCACTACTCCATTAGGATAAATTGGTGTGTTCTAAGAGGAAAGACTTTAACCACAAGCAACTGCATTTAAATTTGAAAGTTCTGAAATAACATTACAGTGTAGAACCTAAAGTTCTTACAAAACATGAACAGGCTTAGCCAAAATTAGGAGAAAGAAATAAATGCTTAGTGTCAGTGAAGCCATGAGTAAATGCAGGCAAAAAAATATAGGATAAGTAAAGAAAATGAATGCTGGGGTCTTTGAAAACATAAAAGTAACTGAAAAATTCCTATACAAAGTAAGCAAAAGAGAGAGGTGCCCCAAAATAATAAATTAAGAATCAGTTGAATTTAGGGTTACAAAGGCGAATATCACTGATGATAACTTTAATGAAGCAAAGGTATCAGTTTATTCTGAGTTATAAAGTGAAGAAAGCACATATTGTGAAATAATACATAAAGCATATATCTTCCAATAAATAGGAAAATCTAGACAAAATAGATAATTTTTAGTCACCTAAATATTGAATAAAGATGACACAATCAACTTAAACAGTTCAGTGTAACCTTCTTAATGCTGTGAGTATTAACAGAGTTCCTTGATGTGGGATAACTTTCTATATACTGTGAATATGCTTTATTACCTTTAGTTAATAAAGAAACTATTTTGGCCTAAGACAAGGCATTTTAGAGGCAGATGAGAAATCCAAGTAGAGATAAAGCAGAGAAAGAGGGGAGTTAGGAGAAGCATCTAACTTCAACCTGGAAGCAAGGGAGATGTGGAGAATGAGAGAGTGGAAGGGGGAAGGGACCTTGAATAAGGATATACATGGATAGAAAATGTGACTTTATTCATAATAAAAAATAAAAAAGAAAAAAAAGAAGGTTAAGAACCATTGATCTAGAAACTTTTCAGAGGATTTGTGGCAGGCTAGTTGTTAATTAACTAATTAGTTAACATTTAGGTTAAGATAATTGTTACTGAGTTTGGTTAATTATCTAAAAATATCATGGGCTGAGCCAATTTTGGAGACCTAGTTCTAGCCAGGAACATGATCACACCCTGTGCATTCATATGGGAGGATAGTTAGGTACTGAAATCCTTCTCTTCTCCTTTTTGACTGCTTGCCAGTTGCTGATCATTGTCTGTTAGGCATTGCAAACAATGAACTAGCATTGCTAGTCACTGACCATGCACATGCTATCATGCTGGCTCTTAATTAAACCATGTCTTTTTTGTTCCTGGTTATTTGATTAATCATTATCCATACTGTAAAAGTTTTTCTTTCACTGGCTTTAGTGAACCAAACAGAAAGTCTACAGAGGTAGCCATAGCTTTCCCTATTTTCCTCCTACTTAGCTCCCTGGATGTAGACCAATCTGACGTGACTGCCTTCCTCAAACAAGTGTGGCATTTTACAAACCTTTCTTACCACAATTAAAAATATCAAAAAGTACAACAGTGTCTTCCACACATTTCTCGGGATGAAGAGTTTCATGGAAGCCAGCTTGAGCCTGTTGAGACTGGCTTTGTTTTCTAGGGCCCTGTGAGACGTGTCCCTCTTCTTACTGATCAACTTAACTGTCTTACACATGTTTGCATGATCTGTTATTTACCTTCGTCATTGTTCTAGACCTCATTGTTTAAAATAAGTGTTTAAGAATATGTATTACATCAAGGTGATCAAGACTTATCTTTCTGAAAATCAAATAAAATTTAAGGAAAGATGTTTGATAAAGAAATTTTAAAATGAGTAGTATTACAATCTGAATTACATACGTACATACTAGCTACTCCCAGGCATGACTAAGAAACATAATCACAAATGAGGAATTTGTTCATACAAAAAAGGTGTCTGAGGGGACTGTCCAGTTCTGATTGACAAGTGGCAGCATGGATAATAATAAGGATCCTTCTAAGATCATTGGAATTTCTAGTTTAAGAAGAGAAAATGAAAACATGATAAAGCTTGTTTTTTTTTTTTTTTTTTTTTTTTTTTTTTTTTTTTTTTTTTTTTTTTTTTTTTTTTTTTTTTTTTTTTTTTTTTTTTTTTTTTTTTTTTTTTTTTTTTCTGGATTGAACCAGTAGAGAGTTCCCAGAATAATTACTTCTAGTCTAGGCCTTGTCTCCCCATGGCCTCACAGCTATGTTTGAGATGTTTATGACAGAAATCTTTTTATTTTCATGTTAGTAAAAAATAAAATAAAACACCATGGTGAATTTTAAATGATGCAGTCAAGTCATATTACTTTGGAGGATGGGACAAAATGAGTGAAGTTGCAATGTGCTGTGTGCTATGATCAAAAGAATAAAAATTGACAAGTGATCAAATAAGGCAGAGCACCATTCTGTACTGGAACTCATTTACCCCGCTCCTCATTGCCTTATAATGGGTACCAATCTCTTCCACTAATTCTATAATGAGGAGACGTCTACAGAAGTAGCTGTAGTAATGGGAAGAAGAAAGAATTGTGTTCTAATTAGCTTATTGCTTATTCCTGGTATAAGATCTGAGGATGTATTTGAGATTAATACATTTTAGAATAATAATTCAGAATGAGAGAGGAAGAATTTGTATTGTATTCTAAAATGATAGAGTCTACCTTCTCAAAATCTTATCTTTCAACATCTGTAACTGAGGGTCTTTCTAATGGGTTCCAGATAGTATGTCATATAGTCATTCACATATGTACACAGTTTTGCTTTTATGCACTTGACAGTTGGCACCTAGAAATAGAAACTCACAGAGCAATACTTTTCCAGTGGCCAGAATAAATTATGTTAGATATAAAACTTTCTACATCCTTAGTATTTGATAGGGTTTTTTTGATACCTATTGCCAAGGAAGTTGAATAACATACAGAACAAATAAGAACATAAAACAAAAGGAACATTTTTACGGTGTCATTATGAAGACCAAATACATGGATGCTTGTTCAACTCTTTTTTATTATTATTAATATTATGAATAAAAAAGTCACATTTTCTATCCTTGTATATCCTTATTCAAGGCCCCTTCCCCCTCCCACCACATCAGGTCATTCTCTCTTCTCCACATCTCCCCATCCCCACCATGGGCAGGCGGTCCCAAGGTCCTAAGGTCCCAATATTGTTTAGTTCAACTCTTGTACTGTATATGTGTCAGAGTTTGGTGCTAAATCAATGAGAGCAGATTTTAATTAGAAATACACTGCTACATTAAAGAACAGACTTCTTCATGAGCTAAATAGAACTTTTATATATTTAGAAGAGAATTGGTATATCCATTAAAGGTCATGTGAGCTTGATAGTATCAAAGATGTAGAAAATCACACATTCTTAATGTATCTACTTGCTAGTAACTGTGGAAGTTTACATCATACACTCCCATAGAAGATTCCAAAACAGGTCCCTTTTCTCACTGTTTAAAAGAACAGGTCTCAAGTCCTTGATGTAGGATATTTTTCTACATGCTGTGAATTACCCTTGGATAATAAAAGTACTGTTTCAACCTATGACAAAGCTGCTTATTGGCAAGCAGAATATCCAAGCATAGATAAAGGGGAAGGAGAGCAGAGTCACACAGAGATGCTGCAAGCATAAAAGTACTATGTGGCAAAACACATATTAGTAGAAATAGGTTGAGTTAAGTTCAAAGAGTAAGCAAGTAATGAGCCTGAGGCATAAGCCTAACAGTTTGTAATTAATATAAGCCTTTATGTGAGTAATTGGGACTGCAGGTCGGGAAATCGGGGCTAGGCCTGTCAGAAACTTTTTACTACAGGTCCTAGAGAATTTTTCTCCAGAGTGGTAGGTGATGCATTTGCATCACAAAAGGACAGAGAAAACATTCACAAATGTAACTCTTTTCTAGTAAATTCTCCAAGAAAGCTTGCTCAGTGGCCAAGCTTGGTCTGGAAGAAAAGAAAATGGATGGAGTTGACTTGGATTTTTTCAGGCAGATACTTTATGGTAAAGGAGGATCATCCCATATATGTAGCCTAGAGCTGTTAAGAAACCTGTGTTTTTCATTCTTTTACACTGGTGAAAGCTGCTAGGCACATTTGTTCTGGTGTGTCCACAGTTTTTAGGCCAAGGTTAAAAGCCTATTCAAAAGAGGGCTCAGTGTACTCTAGCTGGAATCTGGCCTGGGATAATAGTGGTTTCCTGCCATACAAGTACACCGCAAATGCTGGTCTTTTTTCTTTTCTTTTCTTTCCTTTCCTTTCCTTTTCGTCTTTTTTTGTCTTGCTTTGTTTCACTTCAATTGGATATTGGTAGACATAGTTATTAATCTTTTATATAAGTTTACAGCACACCAATTTATTAAAGTCCACAAAGCTAAACTTTTTGCACCATTTTCTTCTATTCCAGCTTCTTCTGATGTTCAAGACAGTCACCTTCCCAAGGGCATTAAGGAAAACAGGAAATAAGATGAGATTTGATTAGACTGAAGGTCAAGGTCCATGATTCACTGTCTCTCACATTCAAAACTGAAGGCTGAAGAGAGGCTCAGTGGTAAAGAGCATTTGCTGCCCTTGCAGAGGACCTGTCTTACATTCTAAGCACCTACATGGCAGCTTACAACCATCTGTAACTCATGTTCTGGAGAATCTGACACTCTCTTCTGGTCTTTAGGGACTCTAACCAAGCACACAGATCACATCCAAAAATGCAGACAAACATTTACACACACAAAAGAAAAAAAAATAAATCTTTATAAAAGATTTTCCAAACTGATCTTCTTATATTCAGTATTACACTTCCCAGATGTTCTTCAAAGATAGGTATACTTGTACTTGGTTTTCAATTTATTTATACAAAGAGAGGGCATGTGCACATACTTCTGCACATGTACATACATGCCTCACCCCCCCACACAGAGAGAGAGAGAGAGAGAGAGAGAGAGAGAGAGAGAGAGGGGGAGAGAGAGAGAGAGAGAGAGAGAGAGAGAGAGAGAGAGAGACTGACTTTGCTTGCCAGTGTTTTCAAGACCAGATGCCTCTCTCTCTTTTCAGCTTGACTCTTTTCCTTGTTTTCTTTCACACTAAAATATATTCAAGTAGCTTTTGCCCAAAATTTACCTCTTTGGCCACTGTTTATTCTCTCCTGACATAAGCAAATTGTTTATTTTAATTTATAAAAAATTTCTTTCCTCCAGTCCCTTCCAGTCTGCCTTCAGCCTCTCTGCTTCCCCAATCTTCTCCCGGGAAAGGGCAAGAAGTTCCAAGGTGGGTCAGCTCAGCATGGCGCAACCACGCTAGGCAAGTCTGAGTTTCTCATTCCAATATTAAGACTGGGTTAGGCACTTTTCTGCAGGGAATGGCCTCACAAGTCTTCCTAGATGTGGACTCTCTATAAGGAGACTTACAAGAATCCCAGATTATATTATGTCTGTTTGATATTTAATTATATTATTCGTCAAATCATAGGATTTATAAACTGAAGTGCTTTTTCTAGTAATATCTGAGTTTTAGGATCTCAGTGTTTTCTGTATTCCTGTTTTTTCCAATTAGACTTTGATTTCCTGCTGACAGACACTCAGTAAGGAATATATGGACAGACAGGTCAATGAAAACACTGAATAAGAAGAGTCAGAAATTGCAAGGATACATTGAATGCTTCCTTGTTCTGTATTTGTGAACGGAGTTCTCCAGCTCTAAACACAAATAGGATAAGGAAGAAAGCGCTGTGGAAGGTTTGAGTACTTGTTCTTTTACTATTTTAAAATAACATTTTCCCAGTTGAACTTGACCCTTGGTCAATTGCATTCTATTATTAACTGTGTTTTCTCTTGCAATTGTCATCTAGGATATTCTCTGTGCTGTAGTAGAAAAGCCACAGAATGAAAAACAATTTGATTATGGGACTTGAAGTTTACAGGATTATTTTTTTCTCTCTTATTGATTGTTTATTTACATAAGTATGCTGTAACCTTTTCTCAACGAAGAACTAACTGATTTGGAGACTTTAAATCTATTATTAAAAATTATCCAGAGATTAAAAACCTACACAAGTCAGACTTGGCTTAGCACAAACCTAGGCATGGTTACAAAGAAACAGGAATTCACAAGCAGAGATGCAGAGCACAGTTCTCATTCTTGGTGGCTAAGGATCAGCATACTCTGGCCTGTTGACAAACGTGTCTAATTCTTCCTGGGAATACTTACTCTTAAAAAGACTTCTTTCTTTTTAGCAGTGTTAACTAATAAACATCCCTTTTTTACACATGCTAAGCAGGTGTAGAATACATAGCTCATGTTTTATAGTGACATATTACATCTTAGAATTACTATTACAATTTGCCCTTACTCCTAATTTGTCTTAATTTATTTTTGCATATTCATGCATATGCATATATGTATGTATGTATTTGCTGTTTGGCAATGGCAAAATACTCATAAAATTTCCCATTTTAACAATTTAATATTGTTAGCTGGGCAGTGATGGCACACATCTTTATTCCCAGGACTCTGGAGACAGAGGCAAGTGTATCTCTGAGTTTGAGGCCAGTTTGGTCTATAGGGTGAGATCCAGGACAGTCATGGCTATACAGAGAAATCCTATGTTAAAAAACAACAAAAATACTGTGTAATTCAGTCTTATTTGGTATATAGCCAACATTGTATAGCCAACAACATTATATACTTCTAGAACAATTTTATCATTCCACAAGTATACATCTGATTCATGAAATGATGAGATTTTGTTCTTTCCCTCTATATGCCTATACAGCCACTAATCTGATTTCTGTTTCTATAAACTTACCCATTCTCAATAGTTCATACAAATGGCACCATACAAAGTGTCTGCCTTCATCTGCAGAATTTATCTATATCCTAGCAAGTACCGGTAATTAATTCCTTCATACTGATCACTAGTCTCAGAGTATGAATATAACATATGTTTTACCCCTGATGCAAATAGGCTTATTTCAGCCTTTGATGACTGTAAAGAGTTCATCTGTGGGAATTTGTGAGTACAGTTTTGTTCAAGACTGTGCAGGTAAGTATCAAGTAGGATGGCTGGCAGATATTTCCACACTTCTATGTTTAAGCTTTTAAGGTTTTGCCAGTGTCCTCATTTTCACATTTTCACTTGTAGTATATCAGATGTTCACTTTATTCCATCTTCCCTGACACTTGATATTTTCCACATCTTTAATGTCTGTGCCTCTTATTATATTTCCATGCATGCCAATGTGCTTTAAGGATACCTTCTCACCATATTTCTGCCTTCTCCCTGTTTCTCATCTTTGGATAGAGAACATGATACCTCACATAGCCATCTGCAAATAGTATGAACAGTCTGACATGGGAAATATATAAGACCTAAACTTCAAAGTTCTTAGAGCACAAAAAGTGTCTATACTGAAGCAGGTTTGTTTCGGACACTAAATGGTATGATCATAAACAGCCATTTAAACTTTGTGTCTTGTTAACACAATCCATATATAATCATTTTCTTTTTTCATATGCTAGAGATAGAAATGATGTTATCCATGTGTAAGTAGAAAAAAAAAATACCCAGAACATAATCAGGACTTTGGAGAATAGAAATTTGGGTAGCACAATTTCATTGGCATTATAAAACTCTGCTATTTAACTGTTGAAGTCAGAGAATACATTTATTTTCTTCTACAATTAAAATAAGATATTATGAATTAATATTCACAGATGTCATCCTAATATTCTTTTTTAAAAGAAAAAAATAACTTACAATGGATTATAGATATTGTATGAAATTTTTCTGGGAAGACAAACATCCCTTCACTCTTAACAGTACCCTATCCTATTTCAGATAGGATACTGTTAGCTGACTGAATGCATGAACTAAACTTAGGTTTAGCATGGTGAAATAGTGAGTTTAAGTAGGTTTACTAACAGAATATGGACAACTTAATGGCAATATGTCACTGATGAAAGAAAATGATAAAATTATCTGTAGCTGAAATACTAATTCGTCTAATAATGAAAATCCAGAGCCAGATATCAGGGTAAATACTGAAAGATCAGTAACACAAAGGAGGAAGCCACGAGAGTGATTTCTTAACTCTACCAACTCCTCAGCTGAAAGGGAGGTGAGATCCATCTCTACAAAGCCTCAGATTGAATAGGAATGAGATTCTGTCTCTACCTGCTTTATATTCCTGTCTCTATCTCCTTAGTACTGGGATTAAAGGTATGAGTCACCACCACAGTCCTGCTCTGTTTCTATTTTAAATTTTTAGACATAATTATGGTTTTCCTTAGTTATGACAAAAGATAAATTAGACTTATACAGGACAAGTGATAGTATATTTTCTGTAATTTTGCCAAATACAATACAAATACACTATGGGATATTATAATTGACTCTTGCTTGATAACTATTTTGTTGTAGATAATTTTACTATGTAGATATTAAAACCTTTCTTTTTTACTTAGACAAAAGGGGAAATATTGTTGAATAATTGATTTAATAAAATATTGATTGGATATTAGCCAGGCAGGAAATATAGGCAGGCTGACCAAACTAAAAATTCTTGGGGGGAAAAAGACAGAGTCAATCAATAATTACCTGCCAGCATCCCAAGAGGCTGCATGCCAGCAGACCAGCAATGCTACAGCTACATGACAATACATAGACTAATAGAAATGGGTTAATTTAAAGTTTAAGAGCTATCTATTAATAAGCCTGAACAATAGGTCAAATAATTTGTAGTTAATATTAAGCCTCTGAGTAATTATTTTAAAAGTGACTGCAGGACCTATTGAAATAGAAAAATGTCTTTATTCATTCATTCTCTCTCTCTCTCTCTCTCTCTCTCTCTCTCTCTTTTTCCTTCCCTTATGCAATTGCCTTTCTCCCTCCCTCCCTAGCAAGGGTTATCTGTTTTATAACACCTTGATAAGGGATGTGCTCTCATAAACCTTCTCCCCCAGTAGGAGTATAGCCTTGTAAATCCTAATCCTCTAACCCTGACAGCAAATCAGTGGTTTCCTTCTGTGCAGTTCTCCTTTCGCTGGCCACACCTATAAGACAATGGTCATATGTTGCACAAAGTGTACTCATTAGTGGAATATCCAGAAACATGGGGTCTATTTTGCATAATAAAGGAAATGTGTGCCTCTAAACTTATGTAGCATCATATGAATAAAATGTTCCTGCTGAATATTATAGTTTTTTCCTTAATGCTAATTTTGGAAGTATCACCACACTTAAAACCTGTTTTTGCCACATTGCTGAGGCAGCAACTCTCCATATTTGAGCCAGATGGTTCACATAGAAGTGTGATAAATGTATGTAAATATCACATGGTAATTTTTTTTTACCAAAAATAATAGTTGTAAGACTTGCTAACAACCATAATCCTGGTTTATATGTGAGACATCAACAGAAAATGTATTTTAAAACCTTTATCATATGTTCATATGGAAATCAGATATTCAAACAAGGAATTCTGTATGAAAAAAGATTTTTGCTTAAGGAGAGCTGGTTCTAAAGGGAATAAAACAGTAAGGAAGCAGGTGGAGGCTGTGATTATTATTACTTGTGACTCTGTTTAAAATTAAAAGATCCTATCCTATCCAGCCTAAGTTTGGGATCTGTAGTCTCATAGCCACTTAGCCACAAATAGTCACACAAGGGTTTTTATTAATTACAACCTGTTTAGCCTATGACTCAGGCTTATTACTTTCTTTTTTATATCAACTCAACCCATTTCCATTAAACTGTGTATTGCCATGCGGCTCATGGCTTACCTGTGTTTCTTTACATCTTGCTTCCTTTGGTAGAACCTTGCTGCATCTCTATTGACTCTGCTCTTCTCCTTTATCTATTCTTGGAATTTCTGTATACCTCCAAGCTGCTTTGCCATAAGCTAAAACAGTTTCTTTATTATCCAATGACAATTCCCAGCATAAGAAAGACATCCCACATCATTTGTTTAAGATGTCATTGCCAGATTGGGACAGATTATATATGCTTTACAGGAAAAACAGACCACATTGTTGCCATAGTGTAATGAAATTTTTGTATCTGTTGAGTTCTGAAAAAATGGGGCTAGGGAACAGTAGAGGATTAGATCAATTCAAAAGTTCTGTGGGATTATGTTCTGGTATATTGTAAATATTTGTCCATTCTACTAGTTTAATAAAATGCTGATTGGCCAGAAGGCAGATTGGAAGTGCTGGTGGGGCTGCCAATTAAGAAAACTCTGGGAACAGAGAGAGAGATATGCTAGCAGATGCAAATAAAAGAAGGCTGTAATGCTGCTCTGAATAAAAGTTCTAAGCCATCTGGCTAATCATGGGTTAGTTTAAAAATTAACAATTTAGCAAATTATATGACTGAGCCATAGGCTGATCAGCATGAAATTAATGTAAGCTTCTGTGTATTTCTTTGGGACTTTGGGACTGCTGGTCCAGATCCTGGGGCTAGTTCATACCAGAAGCTCATATTATACAAAAGTCCTGGAAAAGTAGTAGCCTTGTAACTCTGCAAAAAAATCCCTTTGTTATATCTCTCTCAAAAGCATTCTCTCTCTCCCTCTCTCTCTTTTCCTCCCCCTCCCCTCTCTCCCTTTTTCCACCTCTGTGTATGTGTGTCTTTTGTTGATTTTTTAAGCTGTCAAATAGAACTACAGAGGTATAAGTGCCTGCTTATCAGTAGGAAATGCTAATTCAGATGGAGAAACAAGGAAGCTTTCTTAAAACAAAGGGGATTTGATCTAGCTTCTTCCTTGGAAACAAGGAACCCTCCCCCAACTCATCTTTATTGTTAAATGTGCTTTTAATTGACTTTCTTCTCTGGCACACATTCTGTGTTTTTCTAGACATTATAAAACACCTGATGTGGGTTCTGGCATGAGATAACATGCATATAAGTAGGGAATATGCAGAATAAATAGAAAGAAAGCAGAGTGGAAAGAATTAAAAAAGAATGATGAAGGGGAGAGTTAAGGAGGAGCTGAGAAAGAAAACAGTCTAGCTCAAATGTGCTTATCCCCTGCACATGTGCACACACATGCATATTCACAATGCATTTTTTTGCTGGTTTAAATTTTAGAAATATTCAAAAATAACACCAGGCAAGCAGATGGCTTAATTACATTTTGTAAATAAATTACCAGAGTCAATTTTAAATGATGTTCCAATGCTATGTTGTAGGTATGGTGAGGTGAGTATTAATTTTTCTACAAAGACATAAAAGCTCATAAAGCATAAAACATCCACTGACAGATTCTCTGTTAGGTACTGTTATGTTCATCTGCCATACAATGCTTGTATTGCAGGTGGAGGGCATGGCATTAGCTGGAACTTTATGAGAAAACAGAAGAGAATATCCTTATCCAAGTATCAGGTCAAAAGAGTAAATTTTATATACACCACCATCTCTGTCTACACAACTTCAACATGGGTTATATTATGTGGCTAAACATATAGTTGATAAAAGATACTTAGTCAATAGAGATTATTTAAATGTTGGATCAGAGAGAAAAAATGATATTAAAGAATAGGAAGAAGTATACAATTTAAATATACCATGGTTGTAATGATTAACTGGGATGTAGCCTAATTATTTTCCTATTATTAGGGAGTATTTCTGTATTGTCCTATGCATTTTGGAAAACTTATTAATAGGTTTAGAGATTTGTTAAATTCAAAATATGCTAATCTCTAGATTATACAATCAGAGTTCCACTAACTGTATCTTCTACTTGACTACCAGCAGATATTTTTGTAATTAGTTGGAAATATCCTCTTGCATCATGCTTGTCTAGGGTTCCCTAGTGGCTAAAGACAAATTTAAATATCTTGCTTTATCATCCATAGAATTTGAAATTCTCAAAATACTCTAATACTTCTTTGTCATCTATCTGTGCACAAGATACTTTACAATGTCAAACATTTTTGTCTGTTGAGGGAATTTAAGAATCTCTTATTTCCAAGGACTTCACTGGAAAATCATGATTGTTCTAGGAGTAGGTAGCACTGAATACATTCCTTCGCTACCTATTGTCTTTTGGGATTTATTAGTACTGCATTTGACAAAGTGCCTATGTTCAGTCATCTAATAAATATGACATCTAATGAACTAGATAATTAGATGTCTAGTCCTCTGTGTCTCATTTTTTTAAAAAAAATATGAAATAGTGACACCTTTCAAAATATGCTTTGACCTCTACTCAGTTGGTGCTTCCATTTTAAGTGCCAGTAATCTTTTTTTTATTGTTGTTGTTTGGGTTTTTTTTTTTGTGTGTGTGTATCATATATTTATATATACATATATATAGTGGGTAATTTGGTTTGTGCCTCACTCTCAACCATTATAACTAGTAAATGCCATTACCAAGGCCAAGGAATTTTGGTAAAAATGGATACTTTATTTCATGGTTTCTACATTGTCCTATGAAAGAGTTACAGTAGCAGAATTTCTTCAACCTCTTTGAATGAACATATTTCTAAACCTGTCCATTGTAAGTCACACACACACTTACATCATCATGCCCACTTCTGTGTTTATAACACAAGAGAGAGTTGCTCTTGTGGAAGAAAAAATAAAGACTAGAATTGCTTTTAAAATGTCCTAAGGGGAATCAGATGCTAAACCACATGTGGGCAGATATTAACTTTATTTTAATCTAAATAAGCAATTATACACAACACTGACATAAGGGATAGATTACATGATTAAGACAGAAGCTAAACAATGCATCAGCTCTACCAGTGACTTAGAAGACTGAGGTCAAGCTGTCCTTCTTTTGACTTTTCCCCATTTAATAGCTTTTTTTTTTCCTGCTTAAGCTAATTATTTAATTAATAAGAAACAAGTTTGACATATGTTTGTCAGACTCATTTCAAATATGTGATACTATGGACGTTTGCCAATGCTCCTGAAATTCTAGCACTCTGGGGTAATAGACACAAACCACCACACCTAGTTTGAATTTTCATAGTTTCATTTAATCTCATACTCAACTAAGTCCTTTCACTTTAAATTAATATAAATGCGCATGGCATTGTTTCTTTTTAATATCTAAATTGCTGTACTTTGGAAAGCCACACTGGCATCTTTTTTTTTTCCAGAAATGCAAAACTCATTATATGCATCAATAGTTTTTGTCTGTTTATTTAAGAAAAAGGGATACCTAAGCACTTTAAAGCAGGAAGCTGCATCATAATACGATTGTATTATTAAAATAGTAACAATAGTAACTATTTTAAATTGGATACTTACTTGATTTCTATCTCTGATAATTGTTTGGGCATATAGCAAATCTACTGATTATATTAAAATTTTGATAAGGTTAAAGAATCGTATAAACATAGCACTGAAATGCTATTTTCATTGGAGAATATATAGAGATGCTATAGATTTTCTTTTTGAAAAAGAATTATAATAAGACATGCTGGAAAAGACCGAATTTTGAGCTTAGATGTAATGAATGGGAAAATATAAGGGCTGTGATTATACTTGTATATTTTTGAAAATCTCTAGCACTAAAACATCATTTTAAAATGATTCATAATGATATAATATGCATTAACACATGTAATAAAACTTCTAGGTGAAAACTTGATTGGGGTTATTTCTTTGCTAGCCAATCAAATTTTCTTTTCTTTCTCAATTTTTTAATTACCAAATATATTCCATGTGGTTAGATTCAATCAGTTTATCCTTGACTAGGGAGCCTGCTGGGAGCTATGTGCACACTGGTAAGTTGAGAGAAGGCACTGGAAGTGTAGAAAACAAGGACAAGGTTTATTTCAAGGGTATTACTTCTCTGTGTGCCTTTTTTGTTAGATATGAGCTCTACCCTGTACAAAGTTACAAAGCAAAGAAACAGAAAAGGTGTAGGCCAGCTAATCTCAAGCTGTTGGTTGTGACCCCCTGGCAGTTTAATGTCCCTTTCACAGTGGCCATCTAAGTCCAGCAGATAACACAGATATTTACATTAAGATTTATAACAGTAGTTATGAAGTAACACCAATCTCCTAAATGTCTATCTGTCATCTTTACGGCCATCTCTTCTTCCCTCTATCTTTCTTCACTGTTCCTTTCTTCCCCACATTCACAATGTTCCTTTCTTCCCCACATTCTTCTCTTCTTTCTTCACTGAAGCCTTCACTTTTTATTTATTGTTAATTGACCCCTTTGTCTTGAAAGCACATGGATTACTCTGGTCAGTACATTATATTCTTCATAACTATTCCCTAATTGTGATAAAGAAATTATATAACATTAAAAATATTTGTATAGAGATATGTAAAGTATATGTTCTTCTGGGAAAAAATATTTAGCCATATAAAAGCAGTAGCTAGAAGCAAATGTGTAATGATGAGATAACAGGACCAGCTCATCTTCAGAGCCACAAGAAATTTTTGCTAAGAGATTCTATTCCATGGAGTAAATTAAATATAGTTAAAAATAAAATAGTTTTAAAACATACTTCAAACTGTCTCAGTTTTAGTATTATGTGATTTATGAATTCAGAGCTAATCTGGAGGTCCTACCTTAAAAAAGCCATGAGTCTGCCCTCAGGAAATGGAGGGAGTTTTATGTGGGTATTTGTAACACAACTTTCTTGATCTACTTATTTCACATGGTAGATATCCTCATTTCCTGTGGCAAAACACTCGCTTTGAGGTCCTCCACATAGAAAACAAAGTTGTACTGCCAGAGAACACTGAATTCCCTCTACCACTGTAAAGAAATCTAACTTGGGGTAGCCCCTAGTTCTTGAGATCAGAAGCACAAATTGTGGGCTGAGGGCTAGTAGAATAACTGGTAAAGGGCTTGCTTTGCTTTGGACGCATAAAGTCAATTCCTTGAAAACTTCTGGGCACAGAAACAATAGTAATTCTATTGTTGGGGAGGCAAAAATAAGGAGATCCTTGGGCTTTGCTAGCTGGCCAGGCTAGCTTAATTGATGCGCTCTTGGGCAGTTCAGACATCCTATTCCAAAGGAGGTGGACAGAAGTCCTGAAAATGATGACTCAGGCTCCCATCTGACCTCCACACACTTATAAACCTACACACCTATACACATGCACAGTTACATAAAACACAAATTCAACTCACATAAAGTTTGCAATTGATGACTTTTACCTTCTTGGTTGGGAGAGAAATCTAATGAATTACTACAGCTCCCCATCCCAGCTCAAAATGAGGCAAAGAAAGAAGGGAACATGGTAAAGGACACAGATCATCAATACAGAATACAAATATTTCACTTTAGGCCTGGAAACAGTGTTCCAGATTTAAACATGATTTTAAAAAGCTTTTAGAATATAAGGCTGTTGAGGGCTGGCCTAGGATTGAGCATTTCCCTGAGGTCCAGATGTATGTAAAAGGGACTTAAGTCACTGTCCAGAATCAGAAATATGCTTGACAGAGTGAAAAATGGCCTGGGACCAGGGCTTTGGGTAGCTGTGGCTTCAGATGCCAAGAACCCACATCTTCTCATTTTAGGGGGCTATGATTATCATTTCTAAGACCACTATGTCCTCAGTCAGTAATGTTCTAAAGATGCCCTGTGTTGTCCTTGGGTAGCATTGTTTGATTCAAGCTTCTTCCTGATTTTGACCTACTGAATTATCATTATTGACAATTTTGTCCCATGCCTCCCATGGAAATAGCACATAACATGCTATACTTCTTAACATGCTTGGCACATGACATAGCTGTGCAGGACCTCCAAAGCCCAAACTTATCCGTCTCCTTATTTTTATGATTTCCTAGTCCATTCTCTCAGGACATTGTCACTGAGAAATGACCTGCTAGACCAGGTCACAGGGACCTAAACTGGTAAGTGGAAGATACATCTTTAAGATCTTATTTCTGGACAAGTATCTGAGGCATGTATTGCTAAGTGCTTCCTGTTCCTGAGTCTTGCATGAGAAAGCAATACTTGCATTTGCTTCATTTCTCTGTTGCCTACTTGACTACATATTCTAAGAGGGTAAATATGTGAACAACTGGTTATTTATCCAGGACCTCAAAATTTTAAAATGTTCCCTAAGTTCACTCATGTAGGTAATGAAGCTTCAATTACTATTCATTATTTCTTCTTACTAAATAGTTTCAAATATTACTATGTCCTTGACTCTAGGTTTTGAGTCATATGATTATTCCACTAAATTATAGTAAAAAATACTATTGACTCTATGTTTATACAAAATAAATGGTGGCTGAGGTCAAAATGTTTCTGATGATAGAGTAAGCGCACAGTGTCACCAGGATTATGAGTCTGGTTATATTAGGCCAATGATTCTCAACCTTCCTAATGCTGCAGCCCTTTAATATAGTTCCTCATGTTGTGGTGACCCCCAACTATAAATCATTTTGCTGCTACTTCAGAACTGTAATTTTGTTACTATTGTGAATTGTGATATAAATATCTGCTATGTAGGATATCTGATGTGTGACCCTTGTGGAAGGGTTTTTCAACCTTCTGGTTGAGAATCACTGTGTTAGGCCTTTCCATATGGAAGTTACTATATTTTCTAGTTTGCTCTGGTTGCTGTAATAAAACCTGTGAGAGATCCTGTCTGTCAAGATAAAGTGGAGAGCAAGAGTGGAAGGCTTGCTGTGTTTCCCTCTTGCTTCCTCTCCATGCATATGCAAATGTACATGTGCCCACATTCATATGTGCATACAACAAACACGGATAAAGATGCACCATACACAAAGCATTAAAAATGACACAGAAGACTCTTCTGCTGAAATTTGGAGGAAACCATATTGAGAGAGAAGTTTCCAGACATAAAATTCTATGTCTTTATCAGGATCTAGCAGTCTAACTGATAGCAGAGATGTAAGACAAGACCTGGGATATGATAGATATAAGGCAGTATAATTTATTGCTGGGAATTAATACTTATGTGAGAAAAGACCAATTTTTTAATAGTGGAATACAGTTACTGGAAACAAGACAGATTTCAAATTCTCTCCCGGGGAAGAAAACTTTTATTTTGCAGTTGTGTCTATAAAATGCCAAAGTTTACACTTTGCAAGTAAGTGTACAGTCGAGTGATGTGTTGTATCTTGTGATTCCATGATATAATGTCATATTGCAATCTGATTACAACTTGGCCTCTTTTATTTCTCTAAGAATGAAGTATTATTTTCTTACTATTACATTTAATCGTTCATTATCTCTTTTGGGAGCAGGTTCATGCTTGGTAATATTTCTGCTCTTTTAAAATGTGGCTTTTCATTTTAATTCATTATGGCTTTCAAAGAGCAGAAGTGTTTATTTTTAATGAAGGAAATTTTTAAAGTTTTGGAGATTTTCTTTTATCATTCATATTTTATGCCTTATATGCATATTTGCCTAATCAGAAAGCCACAAAGATTGTCTATGATATTTTGTTTTGGATATTTATCACCTGGAGCCTCAATTTGGGGTAATGTAACCCATTTCTAATTCTTGCTACTACTCCTAGTGTGTTAAGATCCTTCAACCAATGTAGATTTCTGTTTGATTCTTTTGTTGTGTTTGCAGAGGCAACTTGTATAAATCCTTAGATATGGAAGCTAACATATACTGATATTTCAAATGCTGAAATGATCTAACATTTGTGGAAAAACAAAAATCTTTGTAAACTGTGTTGTCCTCAAGACTTTTCAGAGCCTGGAGACCAGTCTGGGCTTAGCCAGAACAAATCGGTGATATCTGGTACCTTAAGACATGTGTTCCTAGGACTTCCATGTAAGCCAACCTGGGTCTGTCACGGCCCTTGGAACAAGGTAGAGTCCTGATACAAGTTGACCTAGACCAGGTAGAGACCATCACCACAGTCCCAGACATCAGAAAATCAAAGCCTTCTACCCTGGCTTGGAGGAGGTTCTGGGGATAAGGGTATTTACGGCTTACCCCTCCATTAATGCAATTGGACTTGTTGGATTCAACTTGTCCCCAGAGGTTGTATTGTTGTTTCTACGCCATCTTGTCCCAAACCCCAAGGGAACTTAGCAAGACTCTAAGTTCAGAGGCAACCCCAACACCTGATGCTGAACCAAACCTCACCTCAACAGTCAACCCTGATAATTGCTCCAAATATATTATTGCATCTGAAGAAATAATAATCATATTCACATTTGTTCAAGGATATAATAATGTCGACTTACCTTTTCTAAAATCTCTATCTCTCATTTTGGAATTTTGTTAATATTTTCATGACTGTAGTTTAATAATCAGAATGCTGAGGACCTCACCAAAAGAATTCAGAAATCTGAACAATATTTGAAAGTTCCTAGCATTCAGAAATGTCAGTGTTTGAGTATATAGAACAATTTATTGTCTCTATTTGGTGTTAACACATCATATAAATGTGGAACATTTTAACACCATCTCATGTAATAATTAAAAATATGGGTGAAGTCTGAAAATTGTATGCAAATTTATTAATTGTACTCCTAGGATTACAGTCATGTTTATATATTTACTTTTAAGGACTATTTTTACACTACAAAGTTTATAGCATATTCCAATTTCATTTTCATTTAATGTAAATCATATTCTGAGTGACTACTTCTTCTTCGATAGTTGCACTGTTTTTCACGAGTGACTTATTTTCTAAGTCCTGAGGGGTTTTGTGATAGCTTGTTGTTATTAAGTTCTGATTCTTTCATTGGGTTTATGGAGAATACTTCGGTCATTTCCATTACTTTTATTAATAGTTGTGTTACACACTAAAATATACCTTTGTTTTGTGAATATTACATTCTCTTTTGAGGAGCATGCCCTATGCCTAGAATTGTAAATATTTTTGCTTTCTGGTTTGCCAATTTTTGACATTAAAAAAGTCCTTAGAAATTTGCATCCATGCACCTTTATATGTTACTTTCTAATTTGAAGATATTTTTTTAAAATATTTTATCTTCATCATTAACTTACTTTAAAAGTTTAAATATGATGGATCTTTTTGGTAGATTTCCTGGATCTACAGTGCTTGTTTCTGGATTGCAGTGTGTATATATTCATTGAAATACCTTTTTTCCCCCAATCTGCTCTATCTTTTCATCTGAAAATTCACCATAGATGAGATTATTTGCAGAAACTCACAGGCTACCATTGTCTTACATCATTTTTCATGCACTCTTTATGCACCATGTTAATTGTTTATTACCTTTTCTGGGTTTGTTTCAAAGCTCACTAATTACTTTTGATAGCTATTATTGTACTCATTTCTACCAATAAGGTTCTCCTTATATATTTTATATAAGTATGTGATTCACTCAAACTTTTTTATTATATGCTTCTTTTTACATTTTTATATATTTTATTTAAAAGTTTGTTGTTGCTTAACATGCTACTGTTCTGCTTCTCTCCCCTCTTCCCAATAATCCCTTCACCCCATCTTCCCATTATTCCTCCTTGGAAATGAACTAGGCCTTCTGAATATAATGACCGATGAATGGCTTGTCAGGATACTGCTAACTCTCATTTTAAGATCCTTTATTGATACCTAGGACAGACATCTACTTGGCATTCATAAGGCAGATCAGAGGGGGAAAATGCAACATTTGAATTAGCTTTATGTATCCTCATATTCTAAATGATAATGAAAATTAACTTATAAGTGTTGGCAGTGCTTGTAGACATTATGCTGGTTCATTAAATTACTTGTGAGCAATTTGAGAACTCGGAATTTTGTAATACATAAATATGATTAGCTTAACCCAAGTAACCTCATTGATAGAACACAATCAGCATTAAGAGCACATAGATGAGGTAAGGACTATTTTCTCTCTTATGAAGTTTAATAGCTGGTGAGTTTAAATTCATGTTTTCTTTCCATACATTCATATTTTGGTTGGGAGGGGAAAAATTCAATTTTGTCACTTCTGTTTTCTTTAAGTATGGATTATAATGTGACATTTTTTGTACATTTGACACATGACCTTTGTATTAGACTCATACAGAATCAAACAATGTAGGGGCTGAGTTTGTAACCTTTGGTCAATCCAGAAACTTTAAGCAAGTCTTAGTTTTCCTCAATATATTTTTCTTGACTAAAATAAGAATAAGTTTAACTTCTAAGATTTACATCACAGCTAGACATGGTGACTCATACCTTTAATCCCAGAGGCAGGCTGATCTATATGAGTCCGAGACTAGCATGGTTTACAAAGGAGTTTCAATAGTGCTATGGCTCCACAGAGAAACCCTGTCTCAACACCCCACCCCAAGAAAGAAAAAAAAATGCATCAAAAGCTATACACATACACAGAAACATATATATATATGTATATATATATATATAATTCAGACATGTATTTCATCTTAAGTGGGCTAGCAGGAAGCAGACATCAAATTAACACTGTCCTACTCTCTTATTCATTGTCTTTTCTGTCTTTATCTGGTTTCCCTCAATAACACTGATTTTTAAACATGTTTTCCAATTTCAAGTAGCAGCTATGATAACTCCTTCAGAATAGTAAGCCTTTACTTTAGAGATGGGATGACAAAGATTCTTATTGTTATCCTTGCTTGATAGAAATGTGGCTAAGATTATTGTACCCTGCCTTTTATTGTGTCTGTAAAGCAGATCCTAAAGAAAACTGACAGGTGGGTCAGTAACTGTGACAGACATGCCTTGGTTTATATACAATTTATCCAAGATAGCCTGAGGACTGCAAGAAATAGAAACACAAGAGGGAGATGCAGCCAGTGCATGCAAATATTCATTTGCTGATGTATGGCAATTGCTTCTGCCATCACTATGGACTTCAGACTCTTATGTAGTAGGATTATGTGTTGCATTTTAAATAATTGTCCCACCTATGGGCTTAATAAAAGCTGATTGGCCAAAAGGCAGACAAGAAGTATGGGCGGGGCTACCAGGCTAAGGAAACTGAGTACAGAAAGCGAAGAGACAGATGCCAGACAGCTACCAGAGAGAGCAGCCACAGACATGACAAGGAGATGGCAGCAGACACAGAGGAAAGAAGCTGAAATGCTGCTCTGAGAGAAGGTACTGAGCTGCACAGCTGAACAAGATGAGTTGAGTTCAGATGAAGGAGATAGTTATATGCCTGGGCCCCAGGTCAATTAGTACAAAATTAATATAAGTCTGTGTGTGGTTATTTGAGGCTAAGCAGGGCTGAGAGTTGGGCCAAACCTGGAGACTAAGCCAGAAAGGCCAGCCAGAAACCTATTTACAACACTCTTGATTCTTCAGTCTTCAACAGGGCTCACAACAATGGCTTTCCAGAGAACTTCTAGGTGTTAAGTGTGGAGATGAGACTTAATCATCTCCCTCTACTCATTGTTGGCTTCCAGCTAAACCAAATTGTTCACCTGTCATGGCGACCCAATAGAAGTCATTTTTTACATAGTATATCACTCACTGCATCAACAACTTATAGAATTTATGCATACATATATACAGATGTATATATGTTATATTTATATGTTTACCATGATCAGATCTTACTAAAATAACCAAATATGTAACATATCAAAGTTTTGTATTAAAAGTACTCTAATATACTTTCTATAATAATTAAAATAATCCCATTGCCTATATTCTTTTTTTGCTACTTATTAAACATTAATGGTTCCACAAATATTTTATGATCACCTTCTCAAAATCTTTATATATATTAATCTTCAAGTAAACAAAAATCATAAGCATTCTATTAAGCCAAACGAAAGAAGTTTTTCAAAATTGGGTCAGTTCTATAAACATACTGCTAATTATTATCCTGTATCAGATACCACAGTATAGCGGGAAATCAGTATCTACACAGGTGGATTGATAGCCACAGAATGCTGAGGCGGAGAGGGGAGTGGTCAACGAGAATGAGCTTCGGAAGTAGAACACCCAGGGAGAGACAGGAAGCCAGCATTCTCTTGAGCAGGTCCAGGACCTCTTTCGAGGGTTCCAGACTGGTGGCGCGGTTTCCGGACTGGTGACGTGGTTTCCGGACTGGGGGAGCGGTTCTGGTCTGGTGATGTGGGTTTTGGATGTGTGGCATGTGGGTCAGGAGCTTTTGTTTAGAAACGCTCCTGCATGCTGCAACCTTACCCCTTCACCTTTTCTTAAAACCTTCTCTGTTTTGTAAGCGATTCTCACAAAATAAACATCATTTAAAACATATCTCATGATGGGTCGATACCGTGATACCACAGTAGGCAAGCAAATTAAATAAAATTAGAAAATCTTACTTCTCTCTGAAAGATTAATAAGGAGAAGAAAATATAAACTACTGGTCAGTTGTGAAGCATTTTTAGTGGTTACGTCTGAAGTGTTTTCTGTAATTCTTTGCACTAAATGTCATAGGTGTCTTTATAGTCACAGACAGACCAGCAAGTCTTCATGCCCAGTTGTTTTATATCAAATTATAATTTGGGTTGAAGTAACATATATGGTGTTTATTATTGAAAAATGATCATGTCACTTGCATGTGCTATGTTGAATAGTTTGCTTTGAAATGAATCCATCTTCTTATAAATCTATAGCTAGGATCAAAGAAAAGAAAGTGGAATCATCCCCATGGAAAAGGCAGCAGATGGGGTCTTCAGGACAGCATGTACCATGGTACTCTGCAGAAAGAGAGTGAACTTCTGAACTTCTGAGTGACATCTCCATTATTCCATTTATTATCAAAGAAACTGGAATGTGATGATTGAAAGCTTCTCTTCATGAGTATTATACCTATAAAATGGGGCCAATAACAGAATCTTTTCAGAGTATCAGCAGTGTTGTGCAATTCATAAGAAATCAGCAATCTGGTGTGACTGTGGAGGAAATGAAAACTAGTGTTATTGCTATTACTGGCTATGGTAACAGTTTAAAGGTACATAACTGGTTTGAATTCTAAGAAGGACAGAAACAAGATCTAAGTAGACATATCTATGAAACATGTTCATAGAGATTGAGTTTCTCAGTATTTAAAAACCACCATGATTTAAATATTAATTATTTATGCACATACATCACATTGATTTAACAGGACCAAGAAGGTTAAGACAGTTTTTTTTTTTTTAAAAAAAAAAAATACTGCGAAGTATGAATCAAATGAATAAATCAAACATAAAATTTACACTTCCACATTTTTGCATATTTAACTCTAAATAGGACCAAGTGCAATTTCTTTGACTGTGCTTTTACTAACAACAAGCTATGACTCATGTGGACTGTGAAGTCAGTGTACCTGCAAAGGCAGAAGCTGAGCTTTACTCTGCCCTAGATCTGAAATGCCTTAATTTGTTCTGACTTTATACTGTTTACAGCTCATAGGTAGAGGAATAGGTAAAATGAACTCAATGTAATTCATTTAAAGAGATGATACTGTGAATTTAGGTGAAGGAGGGATTCTGGTCTATTGACTGGCAGAGCTAGAGAATTGTAATCCAGAATTCATTTTTAGATTGCCGTCAGGTCCCCAAATAGCCCCATGAGACTACAGCCACTTTTTCAGTATATGTCTAGGGATCCCCCACAAGTGACAATTTTTATACAATTAAAAACATGTTCTGAATTATTAAATGTTCTCAGGCTCTTGTGTGGGCTTTCTTTGTCAGTATAGAGTCATAACAAATTTGGTGAGTTAAAAAAATATATGCCATTTAATAGCGAGGCAGAATTTGAGATTTGGGGTACATGATGAGTGACTTCTAAATACTTTCATTTTTATCTTAAAGTTGAATACTAACTAATATCTCACAGACATTAACAGTATTTAAATGTAACCACTGATGGCTTGGTTACAAACCTACCTCATTCATGATCCAAATATAGAACATGCTAAGGCAGGAAAACATTTACCTTTAGTAAATAATTAACTACTTATTGTCTATTATTTGTGTATTAGTAACCACTGGCTATGCATATGAGTTAGAAAAGACCTTCATTACTTTCTTTTGGAGGCCTTTATTTGGGGCTAATTTTTACATTAGTATATTCTATTACTATTTTTTATTACCTGGAAATCACTCAGAGAATGCCTGAAGGAGTAACCAGTTTCATGATAAATTATTGCTTTCTACAACAGGGGAGCATAATTACTTGCTCACATGTCCAAATTTGTAATTTGATTTATATACACAAATATTATTTCACAAAAATCTATCTGTATTACATCTGTGTAATTAGAGGAGCCTAAATATAGTTGGTGGTTTCTTGGTACACTGCATTTTGAAGTAAAACCATATCACTATTTTATTGTCACTCATTTCAACATTAATGAAAAATTTAAAAACAATAATTACATACATCCATTTGAGGACATTTTTACTCAGCAAGCATACTCTTCCCTCCGGGTCCTTTCTACATAGATAATTTACTAGATACATGGTAAATGTGCTAATGAAAATATCAGCCTTTAGAGTGTATCATTTTTGAAACCAAGAAATTAAGCTTTTTTTTTTTTAACCTCTTTTGTATCTTGCATAGAGTTATATAAATACCAAGTGCCAGAGTAGGTACTGGTTGTCTTTGTAACTCATTACTTTCAACATTTTTGTGAACTTTTACTTTATAAAAATAAAATCTTCAAGCATGCTTTTATAACTTAATAATTCTACTCAAACATGGTTGTCCTATCAAATTGTTCCTGCATCTTGACCTAACAAAAATTAAGCTTGGCTGAGTCAGAACTTTAAATGATAAATAAAAAGCCAAGCCAAATGAGGGCTTAGTTACTATTTATTTTTATATAGAAGTTGGTTTACTATTGCCTAAGTAGTACAGTACACTTTCATTTCCTCATTCTACTGGGGTAATCTTTTTCTATTTTTGGGAATTGAATGTTAAATATCTTCCAGGGGGTCACATAGAAGTTTTAAGAGCTTCTACCCCGGCAGCACTCTTTGTGAAGGTTGTTTAGCTTTATAATCTAGTTCTTCTTACTTTCTGCTTCCTGAGTGTGGATGACCAAACCAGAATCTCTTTGTTCTGTGCATAGTAGACCTGGAGGGGCCGGGGCCCCTAAGCTTTTGAAGTCCAGTTTATTATACAATGATCTCCAACTACTGGAGAAGGAGCTAAAACTTTTGGCTTGCTTCTTTTTGATTGTGCCATATGATGCTTTGATTCTTCTTTTAATAGACAGGGATAGTGTATCTATGACATTCTATGTTAGAAGTCAATGATTATTTTGTTCTGTTTTGGTTTTGCTTTCATAGGACTATCTAGTGTATAGACTTTTGACTGTTAAAATGTTAGAACTGCTAGTGACTATGGAGAATGTGGTATTGAAATAAACATGCTTTATCTTATAAGATGATTACAAACCTATAGGTAAAAGAGATGGATATTTGTAGTTTAAATGTAATGCACTTGAATGTCAGCTTGAGAATGGGTGGGGTAGTGATGATTATTGTCAATTTGATAGAATCTAAAAGTTACCTGGGAATTTAGTATTTCTGTCAGAATTATTTTTGCTTGCATTCACTGATGTAGAAAAAACACTTTAGTAACAAACAGGATAACTCCATGGAAAGGAGATTCTGGGCCAGACAAAATGATAATACAAGGTAAGAAGTAGGTGGCTGTAGTTATATGAATATGATTGTGACACATAGGTTTATATAGTTTAATGTTCAGTCACAAGAAAGTGAAACTCTGATAGAATTATAAGAGTTAGGAGGTGTGCATATTCCAATATCATATGGAATTCTCAAATATAAAATAGAATAAATTTCTGTCATTTACAACAATTCAGGAGGCCAGTACATTTCATTGAATAGCCAAGGATAGTAAGACTTGACCTCAGTCATCTGTAATTGTTGAAATAATTGACCTCCCAAAAACTGAAATGGAAGTAGGTTGTCAGAAAGTGGTGCATGTGAGGAGAGATGGGGCAAGGTTGGCAAATGAGCACTAAACTACAGTTAGATACAGGAACAAGATGTACCAGTAGAAAGAATTTTCAATATATTACCATAAAGTATTGATAAAGCATCAGGATGACAGATAATGTTCTACTTATTAAAATGTATAGATTCATTAAACATCATATGGTACTTTGATATATATACCCACATGCATATATTTTAAAGTTATGCTATCATTAAAGAACATCTTTTTTAAAAAGAGTACAATTTAAAGGAAAAAGTAATTTATTTAATTCTTACTTCTATCCCCTCTGTATATTATTTTCTCCCACTATACTCCACAGTAACGGAATGAAATATCTAAATAATTTCATTCCCTACCACATTTCTCCCATCTCCCCCCCTCCCCCCCTCTTGGACAAGCTTAGACTAAACCTAGGACATATTATACAAAAATGTATGGGTCAATCCAAGAACAGCAACATAAAATTTGAAAACATAGAGAATAATTCTGAGAAGATTTTGTTGATTTGAGGTTAAAAATAATATAAAATAGACAATATAACATTGAAAATTGATGAATCTATAATGCTATTTTAAAATAGTCACTTCTGAGAAGGTTGACAAAGTACTTAATTACTTAAAATGAGGTAAATGGCTAGGCATAAAAGTAGGTGCAATGTCTTCAATATGTAATCTGCCTAAGAGAGTTACCCCATTACTTGCTATAAAATATTTCATTTTAGCTGAATTATTACAGACAGTAAGTCAAGAAGACCACACTTGTTCTGGATCCAGGTCATTCTCTTTATATAGCAATGTGTAGGTCTGTAGAGACTGAACTTGCTTAATTTTATATAACAGGTTTTATCCATGATACTCAATGTTAAATAAAAACTGTAATATTTTGTTTCTTTCTCCACTTATATTTCTACTTGAGACAAAACTCAGATTTTGTGTGTGTTTGTGTGTGTGTGTGTGTGTGTGCATTGCATGTACGTGCTTGTTCAAAACAAAAATTTCAAGAGCCCCCAGAATATAGCAACCTAAATTGTAATTTCAAGTTTCTATATAGCATGTCTTAAATTTGCTAATACCTTTTTGCTCTATTGCCACTTTTGTTGTTCATTCACATTTTTACTGTCTCTGAGGCAGTTCATTGTTGTCCAACTCTGCACTGGTTTTCATGATATCAGTAAGTCTGTTCCTGGAGCAGTGATGCTGCAGATGATTCCTAAGGCCTTGTGGGTCCTGTACTGACACCTACACCAGCTTCCTGTGTGCCTTTCTCTCTCTCCCTCCTTCTCTGTCTCATTCCTCATTGTACTTTTCAATGTGTTACTTTTCCATTGCCCAGACACGATATTTAAATAAAAAGCAACTTAAGGGTAGAAAGGATTTGTTTGGCTCATAGTTAGACATTCAATCACAGCAGGACATTATAGTGATAGAATCATGATCCAGCTGTTGCACATTTAATAAACAGATGAATGCTAGGGCTGTTTATTTTATTCTTTCCAGATAGTCTAGGACCCTAAAACATTTAAAATCTGTCTTCACACTCAGTTAGCTCAAGTGAGTTGCTCCTTCCCAAAGAATTTTCCCCAGGTGGTTCTAGATTCTGATAGATTATCTATATTGATATCATCAATAAACCAATCACAAACTTTCTGAACTCTGGAGAATCAGTTTGTGACTTAAGCTTCAGATCTCATGTCACTGTTCACATGAACTATCTCATCATCCCAAATTACATCTAACTGTATGATATAGAAGATTTTAATCCATGAAAACAATATAAAACTATGTGTTACACTTGTGTACATATTTTCATCTGAGTTGCTGCCTACAATTGTAAAAATATCATGCTTACAATAGAAAAGCATTTATCAATAGCCCTTTTCAGAGTCTGTCTGGCTGTAATACATATTTCTATAGTATAATTTCATAGGTACAATTAGAAAATGTTATATAAGGTAAGATGGTTGGTTATTTTACAATGCCCTTCCATTACATCAGTAACTTCATGTCATTTAAGTAAGAGCAATTGAGTGCAAATATCACTAAGCTCACTGCAAAATCCTACAAGAGGTCAATCATTGTACAGAGTGTTTATGCACCTAACGTTTTCCCTTATTTCCCCCCTCAGTATTCACATGTGCGCTTTCCCGCTCTGCATGTCTTACTGTATTTTCCACCTCTATGTGAACATTTTCATTCTTCACTGTAATTTAGTACTCTACAATTTCTTACCCTCCCTCAACATGATAGGAAAGCATTAACTCTGATGTTATCACTCAACCCCAATAAAACCCAGGCTTACTTTGTAGAAACCCTGCTTTCAAAATGTGATAATTCTAATTTTGCATTTCAAGATAACATGTTTTGTAAAGATGTATTTGTTTTAAATCATTATTCAATAACTCCATTTTTAACTTTTTTTTTTAAATGGCAAAGTTATTGATGAATTCTATTTTCTAGCACCTCCTTTCCATGAGGATATGAAGTAACATGCCTATTGTAATTAAATGTTACTACTTCACTTTTGACAAACAAGATGCCAGTTTTATTGCTCAGCTACTTTATCTGTTTCCTTGAAGACTGCCTTCTAAACAACTTATGTAACTTTGACTTCAAATATATGTTCCTTTCCTCTTGCTAATGCATGATTTCTAATTGCTGCTGATATTAAAAAAATAAGGTCTTAAAGATTTTTTTTTGGGAATAGAGCAGCCCATATCTCTCTATATATCTATCTATTTATAGCTTTATATATCTTATTTGATAATACTTGGTTATTTTAAGTACATCTAATGATACAAAGCAGTATTAGTAATAATTGGCTTAACTTAATATTAAAAGAATATGCATAAGTATCATACTTATGGATATTTAATTATTGAGTAAATGAAAACCCATTCTGCTTTGATAATTTGGTTCTTGTCAATTTGTATTTCCTCATCTGTAGGTTTTAGAGAAAAGCTTCTCAGCTCTGACCTGTCTAGTCAGTGGCCAGTGAGCAGTCAACATTAGAGTACTATGAGTAAGGTCTGAAAATGGTACCTGCTGTCTTATCAGGGTCAGTGTGTGTGTGATGTTGTCAAAGCTAAGAGGGTCTTCTGTCTCCATCTCTCTTCCCCTTTATCATCATAGTCAATGTTGTCTGCTTAAGCTGCCATTCTAATTTCATGTTATAGTCCAAATCCTCCATAAATCCTGATGCCACTGTGTGGCCCAGCTCAGTAAGATAGACTCTCAAAACTCTTTCATAAATCCCTTCTCTGAATTGAAATCGCCTGGATTTTTTATAGCTTCACTTATTAACTATCACAGTGCTTGCACTGTAGCACATATCAATAATGGAATGTGCCTCCTTCCACACAACTCCCTACAGTGTGGGATACAGGTACTGCACTTCCTTTTATTCTGTATACATGAGAAGAGTTTCAGGATGCCTCTTTAATTGACTAATCGTACTTCTTGGAACATTTTGTTACTATTCTTTCACTTGTTTGTTGTAACATCCATAAGGATAAGATGTCTTTTAATGACCATGATGAGCTCTTGACCTGTTGCCAACTAGTTGGTTAGGTGAACTTTGGTATGGTGATATAAGGAAATGTGTTTTACTCTAACATGTAACAATCCAATGTGGATATTCTTATTAGCAGTGTACATTGTGCTAATCCCCTAGTCACAATGAAACATTTTGTTCTTCTACATCTATGCACAAAAGGGAGAATTTTGTGTTCTAAGTTCAAAAGTTGAACATACTCATACTAAGTGGGAAAAATGTTTAATATGATGGTGAGAAAAATACTTATATATAGTATTCAAGTTTCTGTAATTGGAAAGGGGATGATAGGAAAATTACAAGAAGAGCTTGACATTTGGATTTTTTAAGGTTTGCATTTTTTTCTCTTCTTTATTTTTTATTTATCAAGAAAAACAGTAAAATGAATTTAAAATGCTGATAAGTTAACAATAACTATAAAGAAGATAAAAATCATAAGCATGACTTATCAAGGGTGATAATGCAAATAAGATTGCTACACATATATTTACTTTGTGGACAGTTGAATTTAAAGTCAGAAGTTAACATGACAATACTATTTGAATGGGCAATAGCAGGTAAAACCAAAAATCATTAAAACTAGAGGCAAAGTTCAGAGGACTTGTTTTTATCCCAGAAAGGACACCATGTAAACAACAGGATTTATTAAGAACACTAAAGAAAATGGCCCAGAGAAAGACTGTTTAGAAGAGTTTATAAGGAACTCTGACACTGTCAGAGATGGAAGTAACCTCACTTGATTGCTTGACTCCTGGTCCTCAAAGAAATGATTATGTGTGGCATTAGCAATGTGACACCTTCAGGGGTTAGACTGGAGAAATAAACATTTTCCCTGATTACTCACATATGCAAATGTCAGCCTCCTGAACCCTCTTTCTTCATTTCTATTTAAATTCAAAATAAATCACCTGTTCTCTCCTGGGTCAAACTTTCAAGTTTGAAGATACATAATAATATTAAATTCCTAAAACTATTAAATGGATATTCTAATGCAACGGCTTCATCTTTGGGGAAGTGAAGAATATCTTTCCACATTACAAACATACTCATACTATTTTTTTTTCCTTTTGAATCCTGAATCCTTAGTTCATCTTTGGCAGCCATACTACTTTGAACAAAATGTGTCTTAATTCCTTTCTACACTGTTGGTTCACACTATGAATTCCGTGAATTAGTTAAATAATCCCTTTGTGATATACTGGGCGTGAACTTTGTGCAAGCTTTGGCTTTACATTATGGGAAATGCTTCTACATTGTCTCTTTACTACATCTATTATGGAATTAAGCCTCCATAAACTCAGTCCTATTTTCCTCCAGCTACATACACAAACATATTGAAAATCATCTACATGCAGAACTAATTGTTTTCATATAGGATTCTTCATTATCCACTGCTTTGTTTATATATTTATGGCTTTTCCTTTTCACAGAAGTTTTCCTCTTCTTTTATCTTAGAAAGTCAAGCTTCTCACAAAGTCTCAATTAAGCTTCTTCATTAGGAAATTATGCCTTGCATACTGTAGTGAAATCACAGTATCTTTTTTATCTTTACCTTGGATCTCAAACATGTGAAAATTTGAATACTCTAAATAAGCTTGGGGGCCTTTCTAAACGTGGCACCACTTATTTATTGGACACAGTATTATTTTTAAAATTTCCAATACTTGATCAATTTCTAGTAGGAAGAATGAAAACTCATAAGCTCTTCTGGTACAGTGAGATTGATGTGGGATGTCTTCCTTAATGCTGTGAATATGCTTTATTCCCATTTGTTAATAAAGAAACTGTTTTGGCCTTTGTTACTTTATGGAAATATGATAGTATGGTTTTTTATGGTTTTTCTTGGAATTTGTGATTTCTCCTTCAAAACTATTCTACCATTCGGTGCAATATGGTTTCTTAAGTTAGGCACTGTGCCTTCTAATTGTTCTAGGGAGGGGGTTCCTCTACAATGACTGGGAATGATTGGACCATGTTTAATTTGGGAACCTGTGTTTTGAAAACCTCTCATGAAAGGCCCTCAAAGAGTGTTTCCTGATGGTAAAGGGTTGCATTGTTTGTCCTTTGTAGATCTATATTCATTGGTCCAATGTCAGCCTTTACTACATCTTTTGCATAATTCAAAGGGTATGTGCATTCTGTTTCGAGTCATTCCTGGAAGAAACATTAGTTATAGGAGTCCCCTGTGTACAATTTCTTCTTATATCACCTTGTTTACCACAATTAAACCGTTGGTTTCGCTTTATGACTTTAGAAATTATTTGTCCTACCCAAGAATCACCATCATAATTAAGAGACTGAACATTGATTATATATTGGATCTACTCTTCTAGGGGTAGTATCCAGATGTCTCTGTCACTTCTAGAATTTGAAAGTTGCTTACAATGTAATCTACTCAGATGATATTATATGGTCCCGGAGTCTTTGATGGCATAAAACACTAGATAGTTATAATTATACTTTTCCTTATTCATGATAAAATGTAAATTAGATATAAAAATTTAGACTCACAAATATAGATGTTAGAGTATTTTTTTAATTTTGCTAAATACAAATAGAGTAGATATTATAACTGTAATTCTTGCTTAATAGCTGTTTTTGTTTTATGTAATTTTATTAGTTAAAATTGAAATGTTGTATGAGGTTTCTGGCCCCATTGGTCCACAGGTCCAGACCTACCTGCGGCTAATTCCTCCCCCCAAAAAAATGACTCAGACGATTATGTTCATTTCATCCTGTTTGGCCTATGTCTCTGGCACATTGCTAACTACCTCTTTCATACTAATTCAACCTATTTCTATTAATCTGTTCTGCCATGAGACCGTGGCTCACCTGTATTCCTACACGCTTCTTCTTTGGTGGCTGGATCAAGTCTGACTCCATCCTCCTCTTACCTGTACCTCAATTTCTCTGCCTATTTCTACAGTACCTAGCATGGCCAAAACAGTTCCTTTATTCAATAAATGATATTCACAATATACATAAGGACATTCCCACCCCACTGAAACCTTTCTTTTTTATTAGACAGAAAAGGGGAAGTGATGAGAATGTCTTTCTGAGCTTTGTGAATATGTTTTATTAACATGTGTTAATAAAGAAGCTGTTTTGACCTATGGCATAGCAGCTTAGAAGCAGGGGGGCGGGAAATCCAAGCAGAGAGAAGAAGGGCAGAGTCAAGAGAAGCTGTATGCTGCTGCCCAGAAAACAAGACGTAATTGGATAGGTAAAGCCACACGGCCATGTGACAATACATAGATGAATAAAAATGGGTTTAGTTGGTAATGAGCCTGAGCCATAGGCCAAAGAGTTTGTAATTAATATAAGCCTCTGAGTAATTATTTTATAAGTGAGTGTGGACTCCAGGTGGCAGAGATTTGTCCAGACAGAGAAGCCTGAACAGGACAGAAAAATTCTGGCTACAGTGGATACCTGATGACCTTATTTAGTGAATCTAGAACATTATTGCTGACAATTTTGTGTGACTAAAATCTAAATCACAGCCACTAAAATTCTGATACATCACTTTTCTCAATGAGATTATTTCTAATGAAAGGACACAATAGAGATTAGGGAAACATACATAGATTAAATAATTCTTAAAAGTTTAGCATATTAAAATTTTTTTAGCAGTGCTCAGTACTGATTTGCCAATATTGCACTTTATCCCGGTATTTCTCTGTGGGCCACCAAAGTGCTGGTGTGAATAGCTATTCCAAGTTTAGAATGTTAACTCTCTTCTTTGTATGTTTCCCAACACTCCAACTTTTCACCTTCCTCACCCCCTCTATCACTTTCATCTTAGTATTGATGATGTAAGATATTTCCCACTCTGTGAATAGAACTTTTTTCATTTCTGATGTTGCAACTAGTATTTTTGTAAACACAAGTTACAGTAACCAAATCACTGTTGGCATTTCATTGTCAGCAACGTTAAGGCACCATTGTTAGGGGATGGGGAGTTGCAGAGAAGAAAAATGACCAGATGTGGTGGGAGGGGGAAGGGACCTTGAATAAGGATATACAGGGATGGAAAAAAAATTCAGAGGGAAAGCTGAACACAAAGTAAATATATGTGTAGCAATCTTATTTGCATTTCCACCCTTGATAAGCCATGCTTATGATTCTTATCCTCTGTATAGTTATTGTTAACTCTTCCGCATTTTAAATTCTTTTTACTGTTTTTTTGATAAATACAAAATAAAGAAGGAAAAAAAAACAAAAATAATTTCAGGCTCAGAAAGGTTAAAATAGCCTTTTAAAAGATGTGCATATTTATTTTTCTAGATGGCTACAGGAAACAGGGATGTTTAGAAAAGAACTTTATGACTGAGGTAAGATGGAGTTTGGAAGAGTATGATATTTAATTATTTAGACACAGATTACTTAAATTTCCTGGGCATTGACTTAATTCATACAGTTGGATAATAAACATAGTTTAAGAACAGAATCAATCTCTCTCTCTCTCTCTCTCTCTCTCTGTGTGTGTGTGTGTGTGTGTGTGTGTGTGTGTGTGTGTGTGTGTGTGTGTACCAATGCATGTTCCCTCCTACCCTGAGAGTCCTTGAGTCCTGGGGCTTGAACTCAAGTCCATAAGTTCAGCTACAACTTCTTTTACCCACTCAACCCTTTACCAGCCTAGTAGTCTCATTTTAGGTATGATGCACACATATTAAATATTGACTATGGAAGATATTCATTTTTAATGTGATTTTTGGCAAAATAAATGTTTCATGATTAAAAATATTGTGCAAATCATATATTTGCTTGCAAAGTATGTTTAATATTTAATAGTACTAGAGAACATAATTCTTCAAAATAGAAACAAAATCCAGATTAAAATGTAAAATATTTAAAATAAACTATAAAAAATTTTATAATAAAAGGCAACAATTGCAGGTACTCTATAGAATTAAGAATTAAAGAAATTAAACAATTAAAAATGTTCTGAAATACTTCTAAATATCTATTCTAAAGTATGTATTCCTACTTGTTCTTCAATAAATATTAATTATTGTCTCAAGAGCCATCATTCATTGAAAGGTTAATTATTTCAGAACTCTTTCTATGGTTATGTTCGTGTGCTAGTGTTTCCATATAATCCCCAAACTACGTAATAACAGATTTATTTTTCTGATGGTAAATATGAAGAGATGTAGTAAAGTCAGTTTAACAGTACTGGAACATGAATTCTTCAGTATCCAAATTAATACTGAGGAGGCCAGGGGTGAAATCAGGACTACTGGGTAATGGATACAGCCAATGGGTTTAAGGACAGCATGGCTATCAGACTAATGGGATCTCAGATAGGGTGAAATTGTTGGAGTCATGACTCACCACTTCCTAGTGATGTGATTTGGGGCAATTTTCTTAGTCTAGCAGAATTTTTGTTAAGTCAAAAATAGAGTACAGAACATTGGAAAATGGCAGAGTCATCCTCTCAAAGAAGCATTAATTTAAGGCAATTTCTTTTGAGCAGTAGTCTCTGGTAGGCATTTAGCATCTGGTAAAGAATTTAGAGATCACTAGTAGGAGGGGGAAAAGCTGAGAGTCAAGGTTCCAAGGCTGGAAAGACAAAAAG
The DNA here is from genome assembly GCA_004025045.1 of Sigmodon hispidus. NCBI lineage: Eukaryota > Metazoa > Chordata > Mammalia > Rodentia > Cricetidae > Sigmodon > Sigmodon hispidus. Next base: position 44,738 of record PVIH01003866.1, read on the forward strand.
CAAACCATACGCAAGCTACAAACCACAACCACTGAACAGCTTGGGATCTGAAACACCTTAGACTGACTCCGTGGATCCCACTCCCCGTAGAAGAACACCTGACTCAGTCTCGATGTTGGGGGGAGAAAGCTGGATCTTCCAGGAGTGGAGGCTGAACTGAGCAATATTGGGACCTTGGGACCTTGATACCTACTGCCCATGCTGGGGAGGAGATGGGGAGATGTGGAGAAGAGAGAATGACCTGATGTGGTGGGAAGGGGGAAGGGACCTTGTATAAAGCTATACATGGATAGAAAATGTGACTTCTTCATTCATAATTAAAAAGAAATAGTTTCATTTTTTATCTTTATCACCTTCCTCCAAGGTTGCTCAGCTTGGTAGCTAAGAAGGCTCCTTCTGTGTTGTTGTTTTCTTCCATGGACAAAGAAAAGTGGGACAATTCCCCAAAGTCCCACCATCCTCCTCCCCACCAACCAATGGTAATTAGAAAGGGCTAAAGTGAAGGAATGTTGTGGATTAGGAGGAGGAACAAAGAACTTAAACAGAACAGCTTGTACTACTATAGGCTTGGATGAAATGTTTACCTGGGATGTTTGAGATACATCACTACTAGTTATGTCCTTTGGTTTAAGCATAGTCTAGATTCAAGGTACTGATACTCCCTGGATTATCTAAACATCTTTGAATTCTAAATATTATTTTCTCCTGCTATTATCTTGTTTCTGTAATTTCTTTCAAAATAGAAATGTTTGCTTAATATTTAACTTTTAAGTGTTTTAATATGAATACATATATGTTCAAGTGTTCTAGTGTGGATACATATATGTTTAAGTGTTCTAAAGTGGATATATATATGTTCACGACAATTATATGTCCTTTAAAATGTTTTATATTGTGTTATGTGTTTGTCAAGGAATGATGTGAGAAAGAGGCCAGAAGACTGTGATAATGTTCTGGAGTTAGAAGTGCTTGTGAGCCATCTTTTCAGCCCTTAATACATGCTCTTGACTCACACATTTCTCAACACATGTCTTTGTCTCTTGCTGCATATGATCTACCTTCTATAAATATAAATTGGATTCTTTTTGTTCTTTTGTTTGTATGAAATATTTTCCTAACAATTAATTTTATCTTTGGCCATTAATATCTAGGGCTTACTCTTACTGGCAGAAAATAACTGGATCATGCATGTCTTTTTCTATTGTTACTGTCTTGTAATTTTAGATTAATCACTGTTATTTAAAGTAATTACATAGTAAAGTAATACAAATATGCAAATTGTATAAAGTTTGGAATTCTTTGTATATTTCTACCTTAGTGTCTTTCTTTTCCATATGGTAATTTCCTGTACCACTATATTTTGATACCATATTCTTTCTTTTTTATTTGGGATAAATAATGGTGATATAAACTATTTTATACAGATAACAGTATGCTTAAATTATATCTTAGGCCAGTTGTCAGTCTCTGTGTTAAAGCAGAAACATATAAATAGTCTAAGTACAGCTTTGTCTGTGAGGAGAATGTGCAGTCACAAATGGGACATATTTTTATCACATACCACAATCCCCAAGTCGCAGGGACCATCAGAGAAGAGGCAGAAAGATTATAAGAGGCAGAGGTCAGGGATGACCAGAGGAGAGCAGTGTCTTCTCCTCTTGACAGGACTACTTAGCAGGTATTATCTCACTCAATGTATCCTGTTTAATGATCAAATTGAGTTAACTATTTCCTTGAGATTAAATACTTAGGAACTCATTTTGTATCTTGGGGAGTATAAAATGTAGTCTTGTTACCTGCTGTCACATTAGTGCATAATAAAATACCAGACTCATTTCTCCTCTCTGTAACCTACTCATTCTACAAACTTCTCTCTCACTTCTGTAATATCCTCTCTTTGGTTACTCATCGCCAGTCTACTTTCAAATTTTATGAACTTTCAGTTTTTAAAATACTCAACAAATGAGTAGGAGTATTTTGGTATTTGTCTTCTGTATGGATCAGCATTATTTTACTTTCTAAAATAAATTCCATTTCTGCTCATACTCCTGCAAATGATGGAACTCCTACCTTTCATCTGAATATTCTCCCATTGGTCATATATACACTTTCTTTACCAGTCAATGGGCATGCTGGTGCCACTGGCTATTGTAAATATTGATACAATGAACATAAGAATATTAATATAGTTTGGACATTCTGATGCCATTTCCTTTGTATATTCCTACCCATTGCTAGATGAGCTGTTTTTAATTCTGTGAGAAACATATGAGTTATTTTCATTGTTGCTCTGAAAAAAAATCTATCAGAGGCAAAGTAAGCAAAATATTGTTTTGTTTTACACTTTAATGGGGATATTTCCCATCACAGTGGAAAGGGGTGATGGTGAATTGCTCCAGTCTGTACCACAGGCAGGAAATGAACACTGTATGGTTCCAACCAGACAGTAGAGGGAGAAAAGAAATTTGGTTTAGGCTACAGAACTGCAAGATTCCTAGATGTTCTACACCTTCCACAGATGGAACCATTTTTTGGGCAACAATTTTCATATACAGGTGACCAGTCATCATTCAATAATTTCTCTTTGCTCATCTAAGTGAACAATGAGTTTGTTTCCTAAAACCCATGTGGAGACTCAAACCTTCTGTAATTCCAACTAGAAACCTGACACTCTCTTCTGGCCTCTGAGGGCACTGTGTGCACACTATACATAGACATATTTGGACAGAACAACCATACACATTAAAAACATTGAAAGAAAAATTTCAGAGCTTTCAAAAAGAGGCTTGTCTCCTTCATTCCTAAAACATCTACCTTCATTTAACCTAGTAACTTCATATTTTGTGTGTTACATCTTAGTCTCCTTGACTTTCAAGTTTGCATTAATATTTTTTGAAGCTGGTCAGACCAAAAGGTCCAAGTTTGCTCTAATGTATCTGGACTGAAACCATCCTTCCTCAGTGCCCTCTCTGTCCTTTCCTTGCAGACTGATTATACATGTGAAGGTTGACTTTCGTGCCAGTTTGCTTTCATTCCACTACAATATTTTGATTAATAGCATCATGGTCTAGCTAAGTCAGACATGAAAATACCCACTGCATTGTTCATTTTGCTCAAAAGTGCTTTTGCTTTGGTTTTTCTAGCTATTTTTCTTGCTTCTTGATTGTTATGATATTTAAAACCTAATTTTATTAATAATACAGCTATGATTTTGAAAAGAATTTAGGGGTTTTTCTTACTGTTATTGCAACTTAATATTACCAACTATTCTAAACCACAAACAGTGATTTGTTACAATTTTAAAAAGTCAAACTGAGCTTTAATCATATGTTTATACTTACTGACTCAAAACACAATATAACATTAGGAAAGAATGAGAATATTATCTTCCTATTCAGTGAGATAGCCATTTTCATAGATTTTTTTGCATTTCAGTTTTTCAAACATGGGAGTTTCAGAATCACACAGGCAAATATTAATTATGTCATCACACAGACAAACAAACTTACTTTTACAGTCAAAGATGCTTTCAAGTTTAAACTACAGGGCAGTTGTAGTCCTAGAATTCAAACTCATTGTATTCTGCCACCTACAAATCCTATCTCCATCCTGTTATAGACAGGGAGATAAGCAAAGTTTTATTCTCTTCAAAGACACAAAATGCATTCAAATACAACTTTCCCATCTTTTAAACTCCCCTGTGTTGTTTCTCTGAGAGATGCTTTTGCAGAATCTTGTCTTAAATTTTAAATAATAAATGATTTTATAGAAAGGAAAATATATATTTTACACATCTATACTTGAGAAAATTTCTTAAAGTGACAAATAAAAATGCTCAAAGGCTGGAGCTGGAGAAAGGGGACATTCTGTCTTTGGGTGTGTGTGGCCTGGGAAAATAAACAGGCCAATGAGATATTTAAATTTAATTATTCTAAAGGTTCTTGTGAGGAAAAAAAAACTTGATTCTTTGCTGTCAGTATTTTTATTCTTGTTTGTTTCAGATGTGCATGACTCCTGTAAGTAAATAATCTCACATTGACATGACAGTATCAATTCCACTGAGCATGTTGTTTATACTTTATGACTTATCCTCCAAGAACAGTAGCAAAGGGATTCACAAAGAATGTGTTTAGTAAAAGAGCATATTCCTTTCTGCTGGCAAGTTTTATAGGATACAGGAAAATTTGGAAGAAGGCACTAAGTTGGAGGAAGCTAATTCATATAAACACACACACATCATGGTTGGTGACTTTTTCAAGAATAAGTTAAATTCCTTCAGAAAGCCCAGGTGCCTCCTGGCATAAATAATGGCAGTATACTAGTGGATGTAAGAAATCCAGAAAGTCCCTATTCCATGTGAAATTTATATCATCCTACAAAACACAGACATTTCTATCTTTTCAGTTTTTATGCAAGCACTGGCAAGCTCTGATTTTCTGTTCATAAGAGTATTAATATCTATTTCTTGTCAGAATCAATTTTTAAGGAGACAGTAGTGGAGACATACTAAAACAGACCAACCCAAATATTTGCAAAAGCCCATTAGAGGGTACTGAGAAAATTTCTCTAAGTAAAAAATACTATCTTACTATCTATACTTAATTATTTTAGGACATTCACCAACAAAATATATAATGTAATATATGCATAAACATGATATATTTACATGGGATCATAAGTAGTACTACAGTTATCTATTACATATGCACATAGTCACATGCATTCCCATTTGTGTGTGCATATTTTTGTCTAGTCTCATCTCTGACTTCCTTCTCAGTAGAGGCTCCATCTTACTACCAATCACATGAAGCGAAAGGTCATATATGGAAGTAATGTAAGGCAAATTTATCTCCAGTCTTTCTATCTAATGGTTAGACAGGGTTCATACTCCGAGGTAAACACATTGTTCTCCAGATCATCCCAAATCAATGACATTCATTGATTTTTTGTCAGTGAAATAAGACCATATTGAACAAATGTAAGAAAGTTTTTCTAGTAATGAACATTTAACATTAAAAACTGCTTTGCACCAGCTTTGAAGGCTATCCTTACCAATAATGGGATCTTTATTATCAATGGTGCTTTAAGGAATAGCTTCAATAGTTTTAGTTTTGTGTAAGTTATTTTTTATCACTTTGTTTCCCACTATATGCTTTTCCTGACAAGGTTTGTAACTTCTATCACATCTAGTTTAAGAAGTGTTTGTGGAACAAAAATAAATATGAAACAATACTATAAAAAATGGCTCCATAATAGAACCCCATGTTATGTGATCATAAATATTATATAATGAGAGTGCTATTCATATAGCATAAAACAGATATTTTTGTTTTCTTCTTTTAGTGGGAGTCTTTCACTATGAAAAAGTAGATGTAAATCAATAATTTCCTACAAAAAGTCAGGTCATAGATAGCTCTGTGATCACACTCTCTCCAAATCTACTCAGAGATGATCTGTACATGGGAATGCTGCTCATTATTTCAAAGGACAGATTATTGAACTATGCAATATCCTGAGAATATTATACAGAGCAAAAAAAAAGACTATTTCATATGTAAATGTTATGGTCTAAACATTTTTACAACAAAGTTGATATGTTGAAATATGATCCCCACTATGATACTATTAGTTGCTGGTTTCTTTGGCATGTTACTGGGTAATAGTGGTTATTTCAGATGGGAATGTTTTTATGTCTACATGATTGGTTCAGTATGGTGGTTTGGATGGGAATGGCTCCATGGGTTCATAAGTCAGAATACTTGTTTCAAGTTTCTTCAATTATTTGGGAACGATTAGAAGATGTGGCTTTGTGGCAGGAGGTATGATGCTGGGGAAGGACTTAGAGGCTTCAAAAGACATCCATCATTCCATGTGGTACTTTGCATTTTATTTGTGGTTTGAGATGTGAATTCTCAGCTTTTTATGTGTTCAACTCTTTACTCTGCCACCATAAACCCTAACATTCTGAAAACACAAGGCAAATTAAACTTTTTCTTTTATAATTTGCCTTGGCCATGATGTTTTATGAAAATGGTAGAAAGGTGGTTAATAAAATTGATTTGCAAAAATGATGCCTGAATATGAGGTAGCCTTTCATCCATGTGAGGGGAGAAGAAGAAGTCTACATCTATAAACAAGAAAATAAAGCAGATGCCAGATACCAAATCTTCTGGTGATCTGGGATTTTCTATATTCCAGTATTGTGAGCAATAACATTTAGTTATTTATTAAGTACTCAGTTTACAATATTTGTTATTGTAACCACAGTGGAGGAAGACAGTTCATTTATACTATCTTCTGCAAAATAGAAAGACTATGGCTAGATAGAAATCAGGCCAGTAGTTGCCAGTGATCATATGAGCAGGGGTTTGTTTACAACAGTGGATCAGAAACAACTTTTTGAAGATGAAAATGGTTTTTCTCAAAGGCTAAGGTTGTCACACAGTGATTAATAGTGCTTTTGCTCAAACATGAAATTCTTAGTTAAGATGACCCTCTCAACCATTTAAAAAAGATGATTTTAATTTTAAAAAATGCATGCAATGGTTTGGCATAACTGTAACTCCAGAGATGGAGTTGGGAACTGGAGGATTTCATGGGCTCTTTAGCTCGCTATCTTCCCTGAGAGATACTGTTTCAAAGAAATTAGATATAGAGGGCATCTAATGTCTACATGAGTGCATACACAAAGAAAATGTCCAAATTTGATCCGATTTGCTACTAAATTTGAAAGAATAAAATTTCCTGTAAAACAATGAATTTTTAAATCTCTTTGCTAAATTATTAAGTAATCAGTTAATTATACCCTTACAAGCAACACTAGAGCATCTCAAGAGGTTGTATATTTATATATTTATGTATACATATATTTAAAATAGTAATTATCAAAAAAGTTTATCAGTTGAAGAGTGAGTGGAGTCTAGTTTTTTTTCTTTCCATTTTTAAATAGGCAATTGGCAGATTTATGGCTCCATCTCGGAGAGCCTAAGTTCATAGTTGGAAACCTAAATGTGTCATTTACTATCCAGGTGCACTGGCTGTCAGCTTTCTGTTGCTCACATATAATGAGGGAATTTTGATCACTTTAATTCCCCTCTTCTCAGATCCACTTTCCTCTGAATGCACCAAATTTTGTGTCTTTATAAAAACTAACAAACAAACAAACACTGAGTTCAGTGTGCTTCCTGCACTGTCTTGGGTGTATAAACATCTACTAGTTGGAGACCATAGCATTATAGTGAACTGACTTTCTTTCTCTCAGCAGTGATTAACTGTCAATACCCCTTAGCACATGGTGGACTTTGTGTCTGATTCACTTCTACATGCTGAGTCTAGTGAGCCCTAGGTCTTGAGCATGATGTCACATCCTCTGGATTTCATATATGCAAGTGCCCTTAGGTGTCCAGAAAATTTTGTATCCTTCCATCATCCACTGCCTCTGAGAATGTCTGCCTGCCCCATCCACAATGATTCTTGTGACCTCTGGGGAGAGATGCGATACAGAAATTCTATTTAGTGCCGAAAATTCTGTACTCTCCTATTCTCTCCAAATTGTCCAGTTGAGGGCTTCTATGTTAATCACTATCTTCTGCTAAAAGATGCTTCTTTCATGGACATTGACCAATGCATTAATCTAAGAGTATGATTATAAGTCTTTAGGAGTTGGTTTAATACTATCTTCTAAGCAAAATAATCACAGTAGGTTTTCCTCTAGGGTCTTGCATCTGGAAGTGGCCTGATATGTTTCTCCCATATGAAAGTAGCATATTTAAATTCTAAATCACCTTAAAAAGCCTCCTTACAACATTTGACATGAAAAAATGTAGATTATACTATCCCCCTAAAAGTGCACACTAGGCTCAACCCCAAACAAGTAGATCTCCTCTTCTACTCCTCCTGTCATAACTATTCCATTCATAACATTGTCTTTTCAGGTATGTGGACAAAGTACTTGTCCAGGGCTTCCTGCTTAAAGAACATTTCAACTGGCAAATGCATAATAGTTTGTTATCATCATCATCATCTTAGGATAGTTGGGGTTTCTGTCTTTCATTTATATGTCTCAGGTGACAATGGAGTGCATACTGCAATTCTGGAACCTATCTTGTCTCCACATTACTGCCTACTTAGCACAGATTGTCCAGACCATTAGGTTCCTGTGCAGGAACTCAGAGAGTATCATGCTCTATACATGTAAAGTAAATGCAGCAATTGTCAGCCCTTCATTTAGCCCAGTAGTAGGAAATACACCTCTAAATAGCTAATAAAACCTCACTCAAAATCCATCAAGAAGATAGAAAGAGAAACAGAGAAGCAAAGCATTATTTTTTTTAATTTTTATTTTTTATTTTTATTCTAGACATAGAGAATCATATATATAGATATATATAGATATATATAGATATAGATATGATTCATATATATATATATATATATATGCGCCTTAACATCCATCCATTTTGGGAAAAGGGAAGAAACACTATTTTACCTAGAGCCTTCTCCATGAATTTTTCTGAACGATTATAAATACTATATTTTCTTTATAACTTTTGGTCCTTCCCATGTTCTTGGTTTATCCTGGTGTCCATGGTTTTGAATTCTTAAAATGCATTTTCATTCAGGAAATGCACATCTAATTTATTTGTTTTCTTTTTTAAAATTTTTTATAGAATAAAGTCTTGTTTTTTATCCATGTATCCCTTCCCCCTCCCCAGCCCTCCTGGTCAGTCTTCAGCCTCCCTCCTCTCCACCCCCTAATCCGCTCCCCAGAAAGGGCAAAAGAGGTCCCAATGTGCATTAGTTCAGCATCCACCCCAGGCAAGTTTGATTTCCTCATCCTAATATCAAGTCTGGATTAGGTGTTCCTCTGGAGAGAATGGGCTTAAAGGTGCCAGTTCATGCACGGAAAATCAATCTGAACCCTCCCCTTGAGGCTCCACATTCTGCCCATGCCAGTGGACAGTTGCCTATTCCTGGAGGGATTAGTTCCTTTTCCTGATGGTTCCCAAGTGGCTGTTCTTACTTCACTGAGCTCCCCAGAACTCCAACCAGTCATCACTGAGAGTTTTCCTCATAGTTTCAATCCCCTTGCTCATATAGTCTCCTCCCACTCTGTCAGCTGGACCAGGGACTCAGCCCAGTGCTCAGCCATGTATCCCTGCCTCTACTTCTGTTCATTGTTGGATGTAAGTTCTACAGTGCCTAATAGCACTTAGGGTGTTTATTCATTTGATTATGGGGGAAATCCTGTTTAGGCAACACCTTCACTATTGGTTAGAGACATAAGCAGGGACACCTTGTGAGTTCTTGGTGTTTTCCTTAGCACCTGGTCTTTTACCAACCCCATATTTGCTTCCTCTATTAAGATCTCCATCTCTTTGTTTTTCTCTCCCACCTTGTTGTTTCTCTCAATCATCTCCTTCTCTCCTGATTTGTTCCCACCTCTTCTTGGTTGCAACTCCTTAAGCTTCCAATTAGCAAAGGAGACCCTCTCTGTTTTCTCTTCCTACGGGACTTCCTGAATATCTCTCCTAAGTTCCTTCAAATCTCAAGCTGTTCAGTGGTTGTGGCTTATAGCTTGGGTGTTCTTAATTTTTGTTATTAAATTTCTATTCTAAGATCCTACTAAAGTATGAGAACAGATTATTTTTTCTGATTCCATCATGTTTCATCAGGCAGGAAAATAGAGCAAGTGTTTTCAGTTACTATAATCAAGTTGAATGTTTGTAAAGGTCTGTGGAAATAGGTGGTGATTTGTATTGATTTCAAAGAAACATAATAAATAAATACTTAGAAATCTGCAATTTCATAGAAAGTGCTATTCAAAGCATGTTAAATATTTAAATTCTTTTTTTGTAAATCAAAGACATAATATATTTTAGATAAAAAGTATTGAACATGGTCTGGGTTATTTAATTTTTTTTTATTTTTGAATAAAATCTCATTTTTTATCCATGTATCCCCTTGTTCAAACACTGACTCCTTCTCATTGTCCCTAGTTTACACCATGGGTTCTTGATAGGCACTTGTCCTAGGTATGTGTTAATAGAGCTTTAATTGATGTACAGTTCCAGTAAAATGGGAATCGGGGTAAGGCAGAAGCAGCTCCCTACATGGAGGATATTGTGGTTAGGTCCAGCAACTCAATCAGAGCTTGATACTCTGGTACAACAGTTTTCAACCTGGGGGTGCAATGACCATTTTACAGGGGTTCATGTCAGATATTTACATTATGATTCATAATAGTAGCAAAATTACAATTATGAAGGAGTACAGAAATAATTTCATGGTTGTTGTCACCACACCATGAGGAACTATAATAAAGGAGAGCAGCATCAGAAAGGATGAGAACTAGTGCTCTAATATGCTGCTTCCCAAAACTTTTAAGTTGTATTCTGAGCCTCATCTGCATCTAAAGCCCTTTCTCTGTCCCATTCAGTACTAAATGTTAGATACCGTAGATTTGATATATAGGTGCATATTTTAAGAGGAACCAGCTTCATTTGGTATTTTAATAACTAACTAGCAGAAGACCCAGGAATTTATTCTTCTGGGATACTTTCTCTTTTTCTAAGTAGCTTCCCAATTCTAATTTCCAAGTAAAATGCTCAAGGACCTCAATTTCCTCACATCCTCAACAACACATATTTGGTAGCATATCAAAATTATAGCAATCTCTTGTGAATGACCTGGTTTCTTTATGACCCTACTTAAACCTGCTTTGGTTTTATTCAAAACTCAACTGTGATGAGGACATGTAATCCAAATATATCATTTCTTTGAAAGGCTTCTTTTAGTCATAATGTTTAAAAGCAAACTAATATGACTAGTTTATTAAAGATGATGTGTAATAAAATATAAAAATGTAAAGTGTAGCTAACAGGTAAGGATGCATAATATCTCAAAAACATGGATCTTGTTTTAGTGCAAGTAAGTATATATGGAAAAATATAAACTGACATGCTTTTCTTGGTAGATGTAGCCAATGACATTGAACAAGCACAGAAAAAACATTCTGTTCTTTTCCCATATTTGTGGAAAAACAGTTATGATTGCCCTATTTCTTTTATTTTAAATGCCAGTTCCACAATCTAACAAGATAACATTCCCAGTATGACTAACTATTCAAATAGTAGGTAGCCCTGTAAAAGGTCACAGAGTGACCAGAAATTGAATCAAACATCCCTGTTGTTGGCTAATTAGATCCCTAAAAGTCTCAGATTTGCTGGAAGCATGGGGCAATTGTGTAGCTTTTCACATGACTTTCTCCTCCTTAGGGAACACAAGTTTTTTGAAGTGGGTTAACCATAAACAAGGGAAGGCTGAAATCTCAGAAGGAGGGAAAATATACAAAACAAAAATGTTTATATACATGTTGATTTTGCAAGGCTGTTGCCAAGAAGCAGTTATAAGCCTAAATCCTAGCTAAGAAGATGTAGCTGTACTTGAAGAAGTTGATTATGCATTTAAATAGATGCAGTGGAGGATATTTAAAGTGGCCTCTATGAGGAATGTTGGACAGAAGAAAGTAAATAGAGTCAAAAAATAGAAGAAGGTAAAGGAAAATTTTGCCAGGATCCCTTCCCTATAGGCACACTCAAGGGTTTAAATATTGTTGCATTCAGCAAACTATGTCTCCAGGAAATCAGGGAGCCAGGAAATAGTTTTAGTATAAGTGATAAGAAAGGATATATTGAAGAAGGCAGGAAGCAAGCAAAGACTTTTTTCTGTCATCACTTCCCCAACAGGCAGTAGCACAAGGGAAGAACAAAGCTTGAGAGGAGAGGGAAGAATTTCGTTCACACTTGAAACTCAGGACCGAGGCAAAAGGAAGACCTTGTTGTCTTCTGAAATCGTTCATTGTTTTGATTACTTTCATGTTACTGAGACCAAAATACTAGGCCCAAAAATCATAAGGCAAGGATGTCATCTTCCTATGAGCTCATGATATTGCAGATTTTTAGCTCAGCATGGAAATGGAGGCAGGCAGAGTGTTTTCATCCATGGGGAATCAAATGTGAGGGATAGTCACTGTTGACATTGTAATTGATCAGGAAGTAAAAAGAATAAGTCTGTAAAAGGGATCAGTTGAACCTTTAAAGGCTCCACTTTGACAAATTTCCCAATGGGTGTCATCTCTTAATAGCTCCACAAACATCAAATCTATCACCATGAGTTTGAGACCTAGTACTTAACACATGAGCATGTGGGAAGTTTTTCAGATTGAAATCATCACACTCTAGCTTTCTAACAGAATTATCACTTGTTTTTTTCAAGTGTTTGAAATTTTTTTATCAGTATTTCTCAGTGAGGTAACAATGATTTCAGGAGCACTGTGGTCTCAATGAAGTGATAAAAGATTAACACTGTAATTGCACTGTGATAGGCTAATAGATTGGATGTGCCTCGCTGATAATATCAATGTAATATATTTTCTAGGAACCAAAGGAAGCATAGCAAAACTGTGTGATTTGGATCTGTAATTGTAATTAGGAATTAAATAGGCAGTTCAGAAGGCTGGGGTATACACCAATTGAGAAACCACACATCCCTTCATTTTCTGTGTAGAACAAAACTGTATTTCCATTATTTACTCATGTGTTGGCTCTAAAAAAAATACATGCTAATATAAATAAAGCATAAGTAAAATTATAAAATATTAAAATGTATTACTCTTTAAAAATACTTTAGATTTTAATTGATAATAGGAAGTTTATAGTTTAGAGCACAAAATATGGTTTAATATTTCCTGAAAGTATAACTGCGTTTTTGATTAATTTTATTTTAAAAAAGTTAGAAGCTGTAGACAATATATGACCTGACCTACTTTGAATTCTGTTTGTGAAGAAGGAAAATGCTCTACAAGGACATAGAAGATGGATTGATGTAATCTCCATGGTTTTAACATTAGAACTAATTGAATTATTTGATATTGCTATTCAAGAGTTACATTTTTGATGTTTCTTCATGTCCTTGAAACTCCAAAATTAATTTCTCATCTGACCTTGTTTTTTCCGATAGTGAATAATTAGTGAGCAGCATCATTCTCTAACAAAATAAATATTTTGAGATATGGTATGGTTCTACCTAGCAGAAATGTGCAGAATCTTTTCTTAGACCTGTGGACTTGGGTAACATAGGTCATGGATAACACCAAACACTTCATACTACACATTATTTTTACTATATACCCATACCCATGATAGTTTAAGTTATCATTAATAAAAGATTAACAGCAATGACTTGGAATAACCTAGAAGAGTTAGGTATATGTTGGAACCAGTAGAGTGGATATAATAAGACATTACTAAGTGATTAATGGGTGGGTAAGATATACAGCATAGAAATGCTAAAAAGAGAGAGTATGACATTCCATAATGGTATTCAAAAAGTGTGTGATTGAAGACATTAGAATCATTTATTTTTGCAATGTTTTACATATTTTCAGATTTCATTTGACAGTAACTGAAACCATAGCAAAAAAAAATTATAGTAAAGAAGGATTATTTCATCATTCCCTTTGATTCCTTTCTCCCTTTTCTTTCCTTTCTTTACATTCAATAGCCCTCTTGTCCCTCCCCACCCCACCCCTCCATGTCCCTTTCTTGAGTTCCCTTTTCTTCTTTCCTATTCAGTCTGTTTCCCTTATCCTTCCCCTCTTTCCTTTCTTTGGATTTAACTTAGGAAGTTCAGTTTGTGCACTCCTCTAAAAGCAGTGTTTTCATATTGATTTGAACAAGTAGATAAAGTCAGTTCATCAGTCATCTGTACATATGAAAGAACCTATCTCATTATAACATGGAAACTATTTACAACATGATGGTTAGAGTGAGATTTAGGGTTAATTTTTCTTTTAGCTATCCTAAAGAAAACAATGCCAGTTTGGGAAAGTTATTTACTTTATATTAGCACAGGTTTCTTCTGTTGCTGATTAGGAATTACATAATTCCCCGACCTGGGTCAAACAACATTGGTAGTTGTATTAAAATACAATTTAGTATTTTGAATATGTTGAATCTTGAATATCGATGGTACCTCATGGGTCCCAAGTATGATAATACTGACTTATTCAAAATAATATTACTGTAAGTGTTGTAAAAGGTTTCCTGGGGCCAATTTGGGCCCGGAGGTTTGTACCTGGCCTGAGGCAGCTTTTCTCCCCCAAAGAAATGAATCAGACACTTATATTAACTTCATATTGTTTGGCCCATGTCTCAAGCACATTACTAGATATCTCTTTCATCTTAATTCAACCCATTTCTTGTAATCTACTAATCTACCCACCACGTGGCTCAGCCCGTGGCTCGCCTGTATTTCTTACATGTCTGTTCTTTTCAGGGGTGGGATGGCAACTGACTGACTCCACCCTCCTTCTACCTGTCTGTCCTCTGATTCTCCACCCACTTCTATGGTGCTATGCATAGGCCAAAACAGTCCTTTATTTATAGCATACAGAGAACATTACACCACAGTAAATCTTTTTAATATTTTCTTTTCTGAGCTCTGGAATCTGTTATAATGAACCACAGCATTTCCAGTGCATTGGAATGAATCTATGATTAATCAAACCTCTTTGCACTGGCAGAAATTTGATTGTCTAGGAATGTATCCTTTGGGAAGGTTAAGGAAGACCCATCCAAATATACATTAAATATAGAAGTGGAATTAAATAAGTAATGAAAACACTTCTGGACTCAAGTGAGTTAGGATGAGCACTGACTGCAAAGGTTTTTAGAGATGCAAAGTATCTCAAACATGGCCAAAACAAGCAAACAAAACTACTGTATATTTTAACTAACACATGACAAATAGGAAACCCATTCAGGGTAGACTCTCTTGACATCTGTCTATCTTTCCTATTAGAATAAAAATTTTTGTAAACTAATGTTTATTCTTTCACTGTAAAGAATAATTGCAGGTTACTTAAATAAAGTATGGATTTGATGCAACAAGACTACATCTTGAGTCCAATTACATAGAAAAATAGGTCTATTAGGGAGAATTTAAGAGCTGAATCTAACAGAGAGCAGAGACATTAGGCCAGCAAAAGGAAAATCAAAGACTCCACTGGGAGGTGCTAAATTGACCTGGATTGAGCTGAGACTGACTCTTGAGCTATATTCCTTTACTAGCAAGGACATAAGGTGGCCTAGATATGGCTCTCACTCAAAAAAAAAATGTGCTTTTTACTCATGATTTAAATTTGCAGAACAGATGAGGACTTAGGGGATATATGAGAGAAAATCATGGGCTGAATTAGAGAAAACAATAAGAAATTGACCCACAAAAATTAAGAGTAATTGAAGGGAATAACATTTATAAAGATAAGAATTCTAAAATATGGTTAGTCCAAACTAGACCCACACACACTTTAACAGAAAAATATGACAGGATAAATAGTGGCTAAAAACTAAATTTCTATGTTCCATTTCTACTTTTCCTCTTATAAAATAATTACTCATGGAGTTCTGTTAATCACAGGAATGTTTGTATATGCATACATGTATGCAGATGTGTGTGTTCCTGTGCATATGCGCACATATTTGAAAATAATTCTCACCAATCTTAAATCCTTAATGAATGCAAAATGCTGATGAATTTTTTGCTATTCTCAGCTGCTGATCCATATACTTTATAAATGTTACAGAGGCCAAAGTATAGCAGATGGCAGTCTGGAAAAAAAGTCTGGAATTAAGAGGACACAAACAAATGAAGGTGAGAACCATTAGAAAATTGGACCAGATAAGAGTGAGTAAAATATGGCCCCAGGAACTAGACTCAGTCCTTAAATCCTATGTTAAAAGAATCATTTTTTTTGAGTGCATTTGCACCATGACTTCTTATTACTTATACCTTCTGTTTAGTGAGCTAAGATTTCCATTGTACAGAGCTAGTCAACCAAAGAACATGGCATAATTGACTACTGTGAAGAAAATTATTTGACAAACATCAGTCCATATTCTCTGTTGTATTAGATAAAAAAATCATATTTATCCAGTATCTTCACTAATATCCTTCTAACACCATCAAAAATGAACAAGGAAAGGCAAACTCTCTCTTTTGTAGGAAAAAAAATGTTTGCAGAGTACCTGTACATGAAGCATACACATAGTCATGGAGAAAGCATCCCTCTTGTTCACTATGGAGAAAACTTGCCTTTTGTTGGATAAAGTGGGCATGGAAGAGGAGACTGCTTCCAAATTATTCATGGTAGCCACGATTCAGACTAGATGTTACCTAAACACACATATGAAAAGTCTGTTGTGGAGAGAAGTTGATGTTTATTGCTTATGGAATCCCATGAAGTTCATGAGCACTTAATGAGCCTTCTACTTCAGTGCTCATCATCAGGAAACTCTCAAAACCTGTTAACTGATCTTTTCTGAAATTACTACCCATATAATGTAAAATTTAAGAATTCCCAGTATTGTGTAGGTGATAAATTGGATATACTGAACACAAAAAGTGACAACCTTGCTCTTTACCATCTCAAATGTAAGCAAAAAAATGTAAATTTTTCTGTTTTAATATGTGGCAAATATTTCTAAGAATCACATCCAATGATTAACTGTACAAATGTCTTTATTATGAAGCTCATTGAACCCAGAACCTCTCTAGAATTCTCATTACAAGATTGGGAATAGATGGAGTGTGAAGAATTGTTATTAATATCTTAAAACCCAGAAATCCTATGGAGAAAAATAATAGAGGACCCCTTTCCCTAATGATGATTGATTCTACTCTGCAACATGTCTTTAACTCTCCATAGCCATTTGACTTGCACTTGCATATCAACTCTCTTAAGATCTAATTCTTTATTTTTTACAGTATTGAAATCCACAGTGCAATTAAAATCTCAGAAGACCTTAAAAACTATGAATTAAAAAAACACTTGAAAAAATTAAAATATACTTGAGAAGTATTTTCATGCACTCAAAAATACAAACATATTTCTAATCTCATCTCCATGTATGAAAAATATATATGATTCATGTGAGAATATATATCAAACAGTTTAGGAATGGTGGGTATGAATTCAGGGCTTTTCAAACTAAATTCAAATGAATAGAACTTCTAAACTCAAGAATCATAAAGGCAGGGGAGATAAAATCTCAATTCAAAGGTATTGTTGCAAATGAATGCTTTTGAACAAACACAGTGGATTATTGTTTCATGAAGACTTTGGACAATATACTGAACAATGTTCTTTCCTTAACCATGATTCTATAAAAGTATCAACTGAAGATCAACTGATAGATCTACAGCAGTACTCCTGCACCTAAGACTCAGGGGTCATTGCCAATGTGTAAGTGACAGTTGTCCAGAGCAGAGGATCAGGGAGTTAATATGACATTGTATCTCCTAGGTATTCATAAGCTACACCCATAAAGTCCCATTAAAGGGGCTGCCTACAAATCACCTAAGGAAAGATGGCCAATAAGCATGCTAACACTGAAGGGGAAACTCACAAGCTCTTAGTCTTACCCAAAGAAATACAGATAGTAAGGAATGCTGAAGTAGAAGAAATGATCATCTCCAGGGAAAACACACTTATTGGTTATTCAACATGATATAGTCATCCATTAAAAATATGCATAAGAGTAACATATAAACTGATCAGGTTGTATTAATATACACTTGTGTGTGTGAGATGTGTAACAATTAACCAAAACACTATGAATTTGAAAAAAGCATAAAGGGGGTTACACAGGAGGGTTTGGAGTGAAGGAATAAAAGGGGTAAATTATTTTATTGTATTATAATCTCAAAACATAAAAAAGAATAAAACAAAATTTCACTCTGGGCTTCATGGTGCATGCCTATGATCTTAGCTCTTGGGAAGTGTAGTCAGAGGGATCAGTTATTCACAGTCATTCTTCCTACATAGTAAATGAGAAGCCAGCATGAGCTTCAGAAGACTTGTCTCAAAGCAAAATAAAATCCTTATCTTTTTGGTTCTGTAGTGTGTATTTTAAAAAAAAAAAAAAAAAAAAAAAAAAAAAAAAAAAAAAAAAAAAAAAAAAAAAAAAAAAAAAAAAAAAAAAAAAAAAAAAAAAAAAAAAAAAAAAAAAAAAAAAAAAAAAAAAAAAAAAAAAAAAAAAAAAAAAAAAAAAACAACTTTAGGGCTTACATTCCATTATCTGAAAAGGTACAAATGGTATCCAGGTTTGGAATGCCCTGGGGAATGAAGTATGGAGCATGCCAATAACATAGTCCAGCTTAGCAGCTCTAACCTTGTATTCATGGTAGGACAAGTGCCATCTTCACTAAGATTAAGATTCATGCAGAATAAAGTAATGCTTGAGGCATGGGGACAAAATTTATCATTTTTCTTTAAAATAAATTTTAACTTATTCATTTATTTGTAACCTTATTTTATGACTTTTCTCTGTGTTTCTCCAAAACTAGATTAAAGCTTAACAGTGAAATACAAAAATCAGGAATTATAAATGCAAATCCACATTTACCTGAGACTGTTATTCACACCACATGATTTAATGCAGATTTGAAATAAAATGAAAGAAATGGGAAATCTTGCCTACCCCAGGCAAGTTTCTCAGCATCTTTAAACTCCTGTTTTCAAGTCTGTGAAATGAGGATAACACTCCACAGGGGTGTGGAAAGATTAAACATGACAGCTGGCATAAAGCATTAATACAACATTAATATTAATATTGGCCTAATTGCATTATCTTGGGCAGTTTAACCTTTGAAATTTGTTTCATCACCTGAGAAATCTGAACAATCTCTTTTACTTTGGGAACATTCTTGTGGCAATTAGCTGTAGCACAATCACCTTCTTACCAACAATTTTTATAAGACTAAAATTGATGAAATTGACCATCAGTGTTTTCATAAAACTAACAACATTTCCAGCAAGATGTGAAGATGTGAGGCAAGGGCAGAATTCTGCCAAGTACATCATTTTCATCAAGTATATTTACAAATGATGAGGACGAATGCCAATTGAAAAAGAAGGTGCACATAGTTAACATATTATTAATTTTTAAAGCAAAATGTATAATTTATTAGATAAGACAGTATGTGATAAGGAATGTCCCTAAAATATAAAAATTTCTTAGATCTAGCTTTCAGGGCACTTGGTAAAAACACAATTTTTTGATTCTTTAAAACAGGTCAGTTTGTAACAATTTATGCTGAGGAGCAGGGGATAGATTTCCATTTAGTCCAGGAAATGTGGTAAACTGTATCCAGAGTCTTCAGAAACATTTATATTATGTTCAAAAAATCTTTTCTTAATAACTATGAATATAATTAAAGCTAAATGCATAAAATCACATAAAAGTTTTTAAATTAATTGGTATAAATTTCTATAAACACCAGAATCCAAATTTAAAAGTGACAAAGTATGATGAGATGGACAAATTAAATAATGCCAAATAAGTATATAGTCTTAGTACTGCCTCAACAACTATGATTAAGCATGACACACATAATGATGTTATGTTAGCTTCATATACACTTCTTATAACAGGATGGTCATTTTATCTTTGTGATCCTTCTCAATATTTTATTACATCTGTAGTACTGTTTTGGAGTTTCTATTGCTATGAAAGAGATGCCATGACCATAGTAATTTTTATAAAGGAAAACATTTACTTGGGGCTCGCTTAAAGTTCAGAGGTTTAGTCCATTGTCAGAAAGGAGGGTGGGGCATGCAGATATGCAGATAGACATGGTATTGGAAAGGTAGCTGAAATCTCTACATTTGGATCTTCAGGCAGGATAGCTTATACACACACACACACACATACATATATATATGTATATATATATATATATATATATATATAGAGAGAGAGAGAGAGAGAGAGAGAGATGTGTGGGGGAGGGAGAAGGAGAGAGATTTTATCTTGAGCTTCTGAGACCTCAAAACTTACAACCAGTAAAAAAACTTCCTCCAAATTCATACATATTCTATTTGAGCAAGGCCACAACTCCTAATAGTGCCATTTTCTGTGAGCCTATAAGAGAAATTTTTATTCAAACCACCACAGCACCATAAGAAAAACATGTTGAAACTCATTTGAGGGACACTTTACAAGATAAATGACCATACTTTCAACCATGTTAAGTTTGTGAAAAGCAAACAGTATTATGATGGCATACAACATCCCAAACAGACTACTGAATAATGATGGTCTTCCAGATGTGATCATAACCAATACAAAGATTAGGTATAAATTTTTAAATTGTGTGAATAAAATGTAGACCCTAGTAAATGATTATGATAATTATATTAATAATTTAATATCTGTTAACCATACACAATAAATATGTCTTCCTAATAAAAGAAGTTAATAAGCAGAGAAATTCCACATCATCAATATGGGAACTATATCACCTTAACTTTCTTTTTATTATTATTATTATTATTATTATCATTATTATTATTATTAACAAGGAAGTTACACTTTCGAACCTTGTATATCCTTATTCAAAGTCCCTTCCCCCTCCACCACATCAGGTCATTCTTTCTACTCTGCAAATCCCCATCCCATCCCTGGGCAGGCAGCAGGCAGTCCCATGATCCCACTGTCCCAATATTGCTTAGTTCAGTCTCCACTCCTGGCAGATGTAGTTTTCTCCCCTCCCCCTCAAGAATGAGTCAGGTGTTCCTCTAGGGGGAGTGGGATCCAAGGTGTCAGTCCAGGCCAGGGTGTTTCTGATCCCAAGCTGTTCATTTCATCTTGAAAATTGAAAACCACTTGAAATATTATAGAAAGTAAAAATAAATGTAAAAGCAGGAGATGACACAATATACTTTTTTTACTAGGAAAATAGTAGCTTTCTATTTAAACTTGATAAAATTTGCAGTATTATTGGCAACTTTATTTATTCTTACACATATTAATAGAGATGAAGAAATGTACATTATCCTAAACTTGATTGTGATAAAAAAGATTGACTCATAAAGTCAAGAATTTACTCTACAAAAAGCTTGTAAAATATATTTATATATGTTTTGTGAGGCATAAAACACAATATTATAACAAAATGCATGTTTATCTTTTAAATGACACAACAAAAGAAAATCAATCATCAATATTTTTTCAAAAACATAACAGATTTGTTCCAATAATCTTAAAGAAAAAATAATGTGAGCCAAAATTAAATCTATCTATATGTTCACACTGAGGAAAAAACATCTCCCACCTTTTAGGGGGCTGAGCACTCCTTGGGTTTCAGTCCCTAGCAACTATTTTTTGCTCTCTCATTCCTCACTGAGAGTGTCCACTGTAAGAAGTTTAGAATGATATTGCCATTTTTTCAGCATGCAGTGTGGGTTTGCCCAAAGAAATGTATTGGTTTTAGTGGTGAGAGAGAAGTGAAGTTAACCTTAGTTCCCTCCTCCTATCCTGTCCTAACAGCATCTCCTGTAACCACTATATGTCATCCTTGAGTGCTGGTACTGCCAGACTAATCGGTTCCACTTAAAGCATCCTGTCTTTTAGGACATCAAGCTCTTAATACTATCCAGAAACCCTCCATCTTGAGTGAATGTGTGAATTCTCCATGTGTGAATCATCTTGTTTATGATTGGGTTATGGTTGGAGAGGGTAAGAATACTGGCTGTTCTTAAAGGGGACCAGAGTTCAATTTCCAGCACACACAGAGCAGATCATAACTGGCTGTAATTCTAGTCCCAGGGGATCTGATTTCTGTGCTCACCTCTGCAGGTAACAGCCATGCAGGTGATGCATAAAAATATATGCAAACAAACCACTAATATACATTAAATCAATAAAATTCAAAAAACCCACCCCCAAGCCCTAAGAGCTAGGAGTATCTTCTATTTTGCCTTACATATGAACTCTTGTTAATGTAAAAGGCTTTTTACTGAGGTACACTAAAAATTACATTAGTCAAGAGAGTCATATGTAATAATCTTGGTCTCTTAGTAATGTTTTACCATAAATCTTTGGTAAGAATTATTCTCTCTATCTATCGTTCTATCTATCTATCTATCTATCTATCTATCTATCATTCTATCGTTCTATCTATCTGTCTATCTATCTACTTATCATTTATCCATTTACTCATCCATCCATCCACCTATGATTTATCTACCTATATATCGATCTTCTGTCTGTATATAATACATCTACATTTATAATCTATCCATCATTTATCTATTTATATATCATTATATGTATCTTCATTTATCCAACTATTATTTATGTACCAATATATATATTATCTTGTATATATATCATATACATTTATCATCTATACAACATTTAAATGTATTTCTAACTCTATCACATGTTAGCCATTTGCAGTTATTATAAATGTCCATTCTCCTCTTAATACTTTCAACCAATACTTTTATGCACAAAAGAATATCAGTGGATATTTTTTTGTGTGTATATATATGTATATATATACACAAATGTATGTGTGTGTTAAGGTTTTCTTCAACTGGTTATACCTTTATATTTTAATCCTTGATATTTTGTTTAATCTCTGACAACTCCCCCTTGTTGCTGTGAAGTATGTCAACAGTAAGTTCAGGATACAATTTCAATACATGAGTTAAATACTCAGTAGCAATCACAGTGTCCAAGTATTTACTTAATATTGAGAAAGTATCAAAGTTTGATTTGGGCTCTGGGAATACAAAAATTAATAAGTATTCTCTACAGCACAGACAAAACACACTAGACAGTACCTGTCTGAATTATCTATTGGAAGTAAGAGATGAAGTGTCTCCTGGGAATCCTTAGCCACAGACCAAATAGGATTTTCTAATTGAATTTGTATTATCAGTATGCTCATCCATGTACACACACACATACAAAAAAAAACCCTGGATATTAAGCTAAGAGCAGTCCCTGGTTAATAATGTCAGAGCAATTTCTTGCTCAAGTGTAATTTCTGTCCAGGGGCAGATATTTTAGTATCAGCTCTGAAAACAAAGTTTTGTTAACTATAATCCCACAATTTTATGATTTAAAAAAATGCTTGGTAGACTGTTCAGTAAGAAAACGTCCAATTTTCCCATGATTGGGAATAAATAAGTGATTAGAAATAAATCAATTAATAAATAAAGGGATGGCGATCCTCAGGTTTGGAAAAATAAAACAAATCTGAGACTCACTGTTTATTTATATTGATAAATAAGCAAAAAAACAAGTACTATGATGTTACAGAATAAATGCAAGCAGATACTATATAAACTAACAATGAATTATACCAATAGAACCTAAAAGAACACCTTGAAAGATATGATAAAAGTAAGGTAGGCCTCACTACATAGTGAATTAAACATAGGCATGAATAAGAGTGGGGTATGATAGATGGAGGCTTAGAATGACTAGAAAAGGAGTTGGGCTCAAACTTTAAATGGGTGAGAGGCCTGGCTTGCTGATGTGGAGCCCCATGTGGAATGCGGGTGCCTAGCGGGCCACGTTTGGTACACAGAACTGGTGCTTCGAATGTACTGAATGCCTTGGCATTTTAACGTAGAGCTTGTCTCAGGAAAGAGAAGCCAAGGTCTGGAATAAAGAACAATGTAAACATCAAATTCAGGGTACAGGAGCAGGTCAGGCCAGTATGAGTGTACAGTACTGTAGGTGCAAAGCTTTTTAAAGAGTATTAATTGGTTAAGGGGCAATACATGCAGGAAACAACACACAAGAGGCATTAATGGTTCCTAATTGGTGGGAGTGTTGACGGTAAGAAACTAAGGGCTTCAGCCCAAAAGGAACATCTGTGTTAACACAACCGTGATCAAGGCTCAGGGATCATTTCAGAAGAGAAGCAGAAGGAACATACGAGCTGAAGCTGGGGAAGGGTGCTGCTAAATACTGTCCTATGGACACAGCTAACAAAATCAACCTCATAGCAGCTGTGGTTACTTGCACAAGATGCATATACATCAACCCAGCAAAAATTCTGGAATATGGGAAGATGTTCGCTTGTCCCAAACTCTTACTGAAGAATCATTAGCAGAAGATAGTTGGGGAGATTTTTTTCCCTTTGTTGAATCAATCTATCAAAGTTTTATTTCATGTAAATGTTGACAGAACATAATTTAAAAGCACAAGTTTAGGTATACAGATAGTCAAAATTTCTTGAAGATGGTAGGAAGAATACATGAATACCTGCTCTACCAGTAGATCAAAAAAAAAAAAAGAGTCACAGGGGTCTTCATGTAAATTATGCTATATAGAGAATAAAAACACAAAACTCTCAGATTAATCAAAATCACAGATGCAAAAAAATCTGCTAATAGGCACAACATGGCGAAGAAGAAAAAGATGAGGTCACTGACAGGATTCCCAAGTGCTAGTGGGAAAGTATATATAGGAAGTTTCCCAAATATATATAGGAAGCCCTAACTGAACTTTATGTATTTTTAAAAAAGACATAGATATTGGGCTGGGAGGTATATTAAAGAACACAAAGAAGAGAAAAGAAATGGGGAAGAGAAAGGGGTAAATAAGGGGTAAATATGATCATAGTCCTGTATACATGTATGGCATTCTAAAAATAAAAAGATAAATTCATAAAAAAGTCATGTACTCAACAATAACAGTGATTTAGGAAATTGCTTCAAGAAAATAGTATAATATTGTTTTGTGGATAACTTCATTTTAAAGAATATAGCTACATGAATCATTGGGTTTAATAATATTTAAATATAAACATAATATATTATAATAAATATATAATATATACATAATGATATCCATAAGTATGAGAAAAGTTGTAATAGTGTATGAATTACTTTTCTATTGCTACAATAAAATACTATGACCAAAAGCTACTGAAAGGAGAAAGAGGAATATTTTCTTTAGCTTACACTTCACAAGATACGAAGCACACATGGCCAAAGCAGGAAGGAGAGAGATCACTTCTCAAGCACACAGATGAAGCAGAGAAAAAAAGAAAAAGTGCTGCAAGGGTATATCCCCTTAGTGTGCCCAGAGAGTGCTTCTAGCCACACTTCACTGCCTAATGGTTCCATATCCTCCTCAATAGGTCTACCAACAGAGGAGCAAATGTGTAAATACATCATACAATAGGGGACACTTCTCATTCAAACAACAGATGGCAAAACAGGTGTGTGTTCTAAACAGTGAGAAATAAACATTTTACCATAGTGTTTTTCAAAATGTTGTTTGTTGACTGGTAGCAAAAGTATTATTTAGGAATCATTTAGAAGTTTGAAATACTTTGGGTACGTTCAGTGGTTAGTGATTTGATAAGAGTTTCAAGTGATATTCGTTCATATTAATATTTGGTAATTATCCATGAGTCACCAAGAGAAAGACAATAGGAACTCAGGTATGAGGAGACATCAAAAAAGTTCTCATGGATGCCTTGTGTGTCCTTAGGAGGAGACACTATCCCATTATAGAAAAGCACAGCATTCATCGGTGGGTCTCATTTTAAAAAGTGAAGCTATTTAATGCAGAGAAAAGCTTACCTGAAATGTTGTATGATAGCTACTTGCTGGAACTGAGGCTGGTTTGAAGTTGATAATCACTCATTAATGGTATTCACAGTAATTGTGTAGGAACATGTCCTATATACCTAAGGATGACGCATGAATGTAGAACATTGCTGCCTATTGAAGTAATAATTTTACGCAATGAAATAAGGGTCTAAGCAGACTTAATAGTGAAATTACCAACACCAAATGTAAAGCTAAAACACAAAACAATAGAAATTAAAAAAAAAAAACCACTGGCGTTGAAGTGCATATTTTAAATTAGAAGTATTTGATCAAATACAGATTTAGGATATTTGCTACACTTGGGTGAAAGTATTGATAAGGTTTCATTAGACTCTTGGTGAATGAGTGAAACTGTGAAATGGAGTGATAAAGGATGAGAACTATTTGAGGGGTGGTTTATGGTACCATGTCACTAAAATGGGTCCAAATGCTTTGTGAATTTTGGATTTCATATTTTTATTTGTCTCTTCCAATGTTAAATAATGACTGCTCTGTGTGACTATTACATCCTGAGGAACAGAAGGGTAATACTTTAATGTGTCCTGTACTAACACTCATCTCATTAGTCAGTTTGTTTTTTGAAACAAGCATCATTTAAACCATCTAGCAGTTTTCTGCTGAGGTGTACCTGTTCATAATCTGCTATCCCTTGTCAAAAGCAGTGGGGGAAGGGGGAGTTGTCATCCATATATAGTATCAAGTCCTTGCCATACCCTGTCAAAAATGGAGGGAATAGAGCTTGTCATCCATATATTGTATTAAGTCCCTTGGAAATGCATTCCCCAGCACCAGCTGGAGTTTCACATGACAGCTACTCCAGCTGGGAGCAGAAGAAACATGAGATACCCCTAACCCAGATAAATAACTTTTTAATTCCTGACCACAGAGAAAAATAAGGGAGAATGTTAATATATGAGGTTCCATTATTAGAGTTACTCATAAAAAGCAATATGCAGTGTTCAAGTAATTATTATACATCTATTCTACCTGTACCAGAAATAATTATGAAATGGCAAATAGTAAAACTCCCTTCAGATCAGACAGATTATAAGAAAAAGAGAGAGCTATATGATACTTGTTATTAAGACAGTATAATTTTTATGTGAGAAAGTAATCATTTGGGTTCCTGTTTCTTTATTCTAGAGACACCATAATCTAAAACGTACAAATCGTCAGTAGCACAAACAAATGAAGGAGCTCTGTGTGCTATCTGTTAAAAATATAATGTGGATGCTGAAAAGTCCTTAGGGGGTGGTGTCAAATCTATAAAATAAACTATATGCAACTAAGAAATGCTGAGAGCAAGAGAATTAGTCTAGGTAGAGCACAACAATATCTGATCTAGGATCAAGTAGTCATCTCTGAAAACATATATACAAGTTACACTGAGAGGTATGACTTATGTATTTGGTTGTGTGTGTGTGTATGTGTGTGTGTGTGTGTAACACAACAATTAATGAATAAAGAGACTGATTTTAAAAGACAGTAGGGAGAAGTATATGGGGTGTGTGTAGTTTGAAGTGAGAAAGCTGAAGGAGAAAATGATACATTATAAATAATTTCAAAACTAATATATAAAAAGATACTTAGTAAAAGTAAGCACATCTTCATTTTCCCACATGTGTATTGTTTTGAATCATAATATTTTAATCAGAGCTATGGGAGAGGTGGTTTTTGTTGGCTAGAGTAAGAAATGATGATATAGGAGGTACAGTATGGGATGTTTTCCTTCTCTACCCAGGGGACAGACTTTTTGTGGAAATGCTTGGGAGTCCTGGCAAGAGAAGTGGACTGTGGAATAGACATCTCTCAATTATGTTACTGCTCTCATTGGCATGTGTATATCTAGGAAAACTGATTTCACTCTCTGTGAAATTATTCTTTTCTTTTCTTTTTTACTTTTAACAATCTATTGCATATAATGCTGTCATGTTTATTGATTAGATTTTCATTATTCTCATCATTTTAGTTGAATAAAATTACCCCATTATTCTTACATAATAAGCATTTTCACAGCCTTCAGAGAATAATTTTGAAGCCCAGAATTAATATCTTAGATCAGTTAATGAACAGCCAGAAAAGTCCAACACCTCTTTAAATGCCAAAAAATCTAAAGTGGAGGATAATTATAACCAACTGTTTCCAGATACATATTTTTTGCAAATTTTTAAAATAAATTTGAATGATAGTATCTCCCTTAAATGTAGCCATTGAAAAGTTAAGAGTCAGCATGTTTGTTTGGCTTGAAATCATAACACTGAGCTGAATGAAGAAAAGAAATTAGCTTCATAAGCAATTCAGGGACAGGATACAGAATGCAAATAACAGGAATATCTCTGATTCCTATAATTAATATTTATGCAGCAGCTATATTTGTGATCAATATGGAGATGATAGATCAATTGTAAAAACTGTCACCACATGTTATACAATGGAGGAAGTGTCCTGGGCATTTATACAAGAATTCCTGTTAGAAATTATAGCAATGGTTTCATTGTTGATTCAGAAATATATTTATGAGGATAAGTGAGCATTAGATATGCAAATTGAAAGTGGGTATTTTAAAAAGTGTGTCAATGCAAATATAATTATAAAAGGGAGAAGCTGGCAAGATGTCTCAGATGATAATGTGCTTGGTGCTCAAACAAAATAACCCAATTCCTGATCATCAATAACCACATATATATATATATATATATATATATATATATATATATATATATATATATCAGGACATTCTGCACCTATAACATCTATTCTGGATACTGGAAAAGAGGGTCAGTCAATCAATGTACTGAACTGCTAATCCAGCCAATTTGTGAGCTTCAGGGTCAGTAAGGGACAACTACCTCAGAAAATAATTTGTGGAAAGAAATAGAGGCAGACACTGGGCAAGACCTGGAGCCCCAAAGTGATCAGGCTTCCACGTGTGAGCTCATGGCCTATGTGACACACATGCACACACCACATTCACTCACTGACACATTTACACACACCACATATAGCTACAACACATCACACACAGAGACACACACAACTCAAAGAAAGAAGTGATGTTTTTCATTCCCACTGTAACTAAGTATACATTTTTAAAATGTTCTAAAATATAGAAATAAAATGTATCTGAGAATGATAATTATTCAGATGACTCAATAGGAAGTAAACATGTATTTAACAAAAGCCCCTTAATAATACTTTTGTATACAACTGAGGGAACTGAGGCATGGATGTGATTTTTATTAGTTTTGGTTCCTACAGGAATTCTACTCCAGAGGAACATGGGATAAAATAAAACAGTGTAGCAAGTAATAGAAATATGAAGGAATAAACAATAGGACGCAAAGCACAAAGACAGAGTCAGTTAAACTAATGCAGTTTGGACTATGTTGCTATGACAGATTACTGTAGGAGGAATGATTTTCATCAAGATTAAAGCTTTATTTAGGTAGCTGGTAGTAAAAATCAAAGTAAAGAAGCTATCAACATGGGGGCATTATGGGAAGGATTTGAGAGAGGCTAAAGGGAGAATAGGGATGTAATTCTACCTCATTTAAATGTATTTTATTTTTGTTACTTTTCCTTTGAGAGTATAATATAATTATTTTGATCAGTTCAACCATAATATTTAATTTTGCCTAGTAGTCTTTAGATTCTCTGGGATTCCAGAGTAGCAATCATATTCTAAGCAAATGACAAATTTCTCTGTCAATGTTCCAGTCTTGTACCTCATATCTGTAGAAGATGACTCCTGGCCTGGGCTTTTAGGCCTAGCCCTGAGGTTCTGACCCGCCTTCTCATGGAAACACACAGACACTTGTATTAATTTTATGCTGATCAGCCTATGACTCTGGCTTATTGCTAGCTAGTTCTTGGTTTTAAACTAACCCATCTTGTTCAGCCATGCAGCTCAGTACCTTTCTCAGCAGCATTTCAACTTCTTTCCTCTGCATCTGTTAGCATCTCATCTGGGATGTCTGTGGTGGATTCATGTAGTATTACAAATGAGACTCAGGGCCAAATATTGGGGGAAAGCTGAATTATCAGAGAGAGGAAGCACCACAGTCTATTCTTACCCAGATGTCTTGCAACTTTCTAAGCCTCACTCCTGGTCTCTTCTGTCAGTGGCTTAGTTCTTTCTGGGTTTGTACAAGTCCTTATATACCCATCCACTTTAGGATTAAAAGTGGGTAGCCTTGAACTCATAGAAACAGAACTTCTTTCAGTTCTGTTTCTGGAATTGTGGGATCAAGGGTGGAGGTCACTACTCCCTGCTCTCCCTGTGCTGGGATTAAAGGTGTGTCTGACTGGTTCAACTGTTTAACTTTGTATTCAAGGTTTAAGAATTTCCTGAGCTCTCTACCTAGGATTTTATTGGGTGCTTTCTCCCCAGTATTCAGATTTTATTAAATATGTAATATATATCCACAGCTTCACTTTGTGGTGTCTCTCTGGCTTCTCTGCTCCGCTTTTTCTGTTCCAAGAGTTTTCTTAGTCTGGTAGCCCTGTCCCACACTTCCTGTCTGCTTTCAGTCAATCAACATTTTTATTAAACCAGTAGGCATAACAAATATTTACGATGTAATATATTGTGTGCTACTTTTAATATTTTTCCTCTTCTTTTATTTAAAAATTTCCACATACCCATCACTTCTCCCTCTCCTGCCTCTTCTTCCAGTCCTCTCCCAGCCTCTCTCCCACCACCTTCTGTTCACTCCCCAGAGAGCTCTATGAAGGAATCTCAAGGTGAGTCAATTTGGTCTGGCATATCCAGTTGAGGTAGGGCTTAGTTCCCCCCCCCACACACACACACATATCAAAGCTAAGAAAGGTTGTTTTCCCATTAGGTATGGGTTTCTAAGAGAAGCCAGTTCACAGACCAGGGATGGACTCTGGTACCCATCAAAGAGGCTCAAGAAACTGCCCACTTCTGTCATCTACATTCAAAGGGTCCAGATTCATCCCATAAATGTTCATAAGCTCTCATTTCAGAGTCTGTGAGCTCCATACAGCAATGGATACACTACTCCATGAGTCTCCCAATCATGATCCTGATCCTTCCACTCATGTACTCTCTCCTCCCACTTCAGCTAGACCAGTAACTCAGCCCAGTGTTTAGCTATGAATCTCTAAATCTGCCTACATCAGCTGCTCGATTAGGATTCTATAATAGCAATTAGGGTAGTCATTCATACGATAATTGGAAAAGGTCAGTTTAGGAATCCTCTCTACCATTGCTTGGAGTCCTAGCTGGACTCATCTCATGGGTTCCTTTGTGTTTGCTAGCACCAAGTGGATTGTAGCCTGGTTATCCATTGCTTTATCTAAAATCCAATTATGAATGAGTACATACCATGTCTATACTTCTGTATCTGTGTTACCTCACTCAGAATGATACTCTCCAAATCCAACCAATTGCCTGCAAATTTCAGGATGTCATTTTTTTCTGCAGAGTAGTACAACATTTTGTAAATGTGCCACATTTTAAAAATTCAGTCTTCAGTTGAAGGTCACCTAGATTGCTTCCAGGTTCTGGCTATTATGAATAATGCTGCTATGAACATAGGTGTGCTAATGCCCTTGGGATAAGAATGTGAGTTCTTTGAGTATATGCCCAATAGTGGTATTGCTGGATCCTAAAGAAGGTTGATTCCTAGTTTTCTAAGGATCTGCCATACTGATTTCCAAAGTATCTGTACAAGTTTACACTCCCACAAGCAATGGAGGAGGGTTGGTCTTGCTTCCTATCCTCTGTTTAATAATAGAACTTCAGGAAGTATCATTATCCATGACTTCAAGCTCTACTATAGACCTACAGTAATAAAAAAACAGCTTGGTACTGACATAAACACAGACTTGTGAATCAATGAAATCAAAGACCCCAACCTTAATTCACCCCCCTATGAACACCTTATTCTTTAAAAAGATGCCAAAATATACAAGGAAAAAGAAAGATCGAATCTTGAACAAATAGTATTGGCATAGCTATGATAGTATGTAGAAGAATGCAAATACATTCATATCTATCACTCTTGCACAACTTTCCAATGTTCCTCTCTTTGATTTCTTTCAAATTCATAGCCTCTTTTTCCATTAAATATTTTTATGTATATATGCGTACATAAACACACATATTCCTAAACACAACCTGCTCAGTGTATATGTCCCTTATATGTTTAACAAGCTTTGCTCGGCTCATAGTTCTGAATGTGAGAATTCCAACTATATAATTTCAACATCCTTTAAGCATTTTTGAAGATCTTTTGCCGCATCAGAACATGCCAGTGGGTATAGCATGTTGAAATGGAGCAGGCATGACAAAGGGACTTTGATTTTATAGCAAAGCCACTCTCTACATATACTAGCCCAGTCTCAGAAGAGGCCCCAGAATACACTCATTTCCCAAACATCCTATATTCAAATACCATTGATTTATAACTTTATAGATAAAATTAAAATCATGTGAACTCTAGGACAGAAATACAGACAGGAATTAGAGACAATAGAAAGAAAATTTACTGCTACTTTAAAATTAATTTATTCTTTGAAAATTTTATGTATTCATTTTATGTATTTTGGTCACACCATGACATCCTCTCTTAGCTCTTGTCTCATCATGCTCTTTTTTGCCAAACAATAATCTTCCTACTCTCTTGTCTCTTTTTTGCTTTTGTTTTGTTTGTGATTCACTGAATTTATCCTAGGCTTCCTGCTTGGGCATGGGTTTGGATCTAACCACTGGACCAAGGATAACTCACCAGCATCTACACCACTGGAGGCAAAGACCCTCTCTCCCCCAGCCATTGTTTATCTGGGGAGGGACAGGAATCTGTGAACATCTCCATATTCATAACTGAGCATTGATTGGTCCAACCTTGCACAAGTTCTTTGCTAATCATCACTATGGTAGTGAGTTTAAGACTGCTTTGGCCATGCTATGACTAGAAAATAGCATTGAAAGTCATCCTATAACCCAGTGGTTGTCAACCTGTGGGTGGTGATCCAACCATTCCACAGGAATTTGCCTAAGACTATTGAATAAACCAGATATTTACATGATGATATATAACAGTAGCAAGATTACATTTAAGAAGTATAAACAAAATATTTTATGGTTGAGGTCACCACAACATGAGAAACTGTATTAAATGGTCTCAGCATTAGGAAGGTTGAGAACCAGTGCTCTAACATAATCATCCTGCTATAGGCACAACAGCCAAGACTATTTCTTGAATTATTAGCCTACCCTTGAGACATAAGTATCTCAGCATACATTATGTATAGCTCCATTTCATGTCAATTCATAAGTATGACTGTTTTCACTCTGACCCTCTACTTCATGTTATTTTTATACCCTGAGTACTTATTGCATTCATTATTAAAAATAAAAATGTATCATTACTAAGTTATTCTATCTACTTTTTCATCCAAGACTGATTTTCACATCATATGTACATGAACTGTATTTGATAAATATATAAAAATATACATTTTGCATTAACTCATTTTTAAAGCAGATGGAGGCTTTGTGTACTACCAGACACATCTCATTCTGTCCTAAGGAGGAGAATGGGAGTTTTAATTCATGAGAGAGATCTAGTTTATTGGGGGGAAATGAGTTAAGGGAAATGTGAACAACAGAACAGATTTGTTGATACAGAAGTTTGTTTAGATATGCACAGTTGTTTTGAAAGCCTATAAAAGTGTTTGCAGTCAAAATATGTGAAGAAGGTAAAACAAAAATTTTGCAATATATCAAAATATTCTGTGGAAGCTAGGCTGACTATTTTTCAGAATGAATAAGGGAAGATATTTTTGGGAGATTTACATGTATATTTTAAATGTTTTATTTAAAAAATAACTTTTATGATGTCTGAGGATGTAGCTTAGTTGGTTGAATGTCTACCTAACATGCACAAAACTCTGAGTTTAGTCCCCAGGTTGTCATATCAAAGGGTGTTGTCTTTGCTCAGGTCTTCTTAAAACAATCAAGTTGTTGAGACTTCATAGGTGTAATGTGCCTGTCATAGAGGAAGATACACAATCACTTAGAAGATTCTCTTGGTGTTTGGGCTCATACAGTGTTTCTGCCTCTTTTTTCATATTGTTTCTTTTGTGTGGGGATTGCATTGTAGACACCTCAGTTGGCAATGGCCTCCTCAGGGTCATTTGTTCTCTGCATTATAACCAGTTGTGGCTTTCTGCAATTTTTACTGTCTGGAAAAACAAGCTTCTCTGATGAGGGGTGAAAACTATACTAATTTGTGGGTATAAGAAAAGGATCTACAATGTAATTGGAAACTATACTGATTAAGACATTAGTCCCTTCTCATTTGATGGATCTTATATACTGTTATACATCCCTTGTTTAATGTGAAGGTATAAATGCCACTATTACTCTTTGTCTCTCTTTGAAGCTCATCAATTTGGCATGGCTGGGTAGTCAACCAGCTCCTAGGATCTACCTTTCTCTGCCTTCTCAGCACTAGGATTACAGAGGTATAGTATGAAGTCTGACTTTCACACAGGTGGGGGATGGATGCACAATCAGGTCATCGTGCTTGTCTGGCAAGCACTATAGTGCAATGTCATCTACCTAGCCCTGTTTTTTTTTATCATATTTTACACTTGTGGTTATATTTTCACATAGAATTTAATATGCTGTACTGACTGTAGTTTATATGAGGAAACTTAGAACATGGAGAAAAAGTTATACTTTTATCATAAGGGCATATATTATCC
Source organism: Sigmodon hispidus (assembly GCA_004025045.1). NCBI lineage: Eukaryota > Metazoa > Chordata > Mammalia > Rodentia > Cricetidae > Sigmodon > Sigmodon hispidus. The sequence continues at coordinate 78,963 of PVIH01003866.1, forward strand.
ATACACCTTATGAAGGTGAATAATGAATGTTATGGTCAGTATTGATTTAGTATTAGGATGTTTTACTGTGAAGAACCTGCCATGTCTCCTATTTTCTTATTGCACTTTTAGAGAAAAACATCATTATGTACTGCTTGCTTTTTTAGATAGGATTTTGCTATGTCTGAATGAGGGCAGAGGATAAAGTTGCTCCATTAAGTTTATTAAAATACTACCAGGCTTGAGATAGGATTCTTTGGAAAATTATTTCAACTTAATTTTATAAGGATATGTTATAAAAGTAGAGCATTTAATAGCATGTTCACACTTTGGAATGAGAGGGAGATGAGTGAATTTTTGAGCATCTCCCATTGTATTTATTATTATTTTTACTAATCATTATTTTGGTTTTTCACAACAAAACTTCTGTGTGCAACATTCCTGACTATCTCAGAACTCACTTTGTAGACCAGGCAAGCCTCAAACTCACAGAGATCTGCCTGTTTCTGCCTCTGGAGTGCTGGCATTAAAGGCATTCACTATCACCATCCAGCACGTTTTAATTTTTAATCCATAGGTTATTTAGATGTAGGCTCTCTAGTCCACACATAACTAGACACTAAAGGAAAGTCAGTTTTATAGATTTCTGTTTGTATAGATGCACTTGAAATCTAGACTATAACTTTAGATGTCAGCCTCTTATTTAGGAATACATTAGCCATGTTACGAAGTCATTAATTTCTTTTTTAATTAATTAATTTGTTTGTTTTCTTATTTAATTATTTTTATAAAATAAAGTCATTTTTATGCATGTATCCCTTGGAACAAGGTCATTAATTTCTTTTCATACAAGAGGTCTCTCTACCCTGTAACTCACCAGGTAAACTTGTTTGCTTGGATAAGAAACAGCCTTGGGAATCTACTTGTCTCTGTCCCTTGAGTGCTGGGATTAGAATGTGTTATAACTGGCTGTGTCACATGAGTTCTAGGGATCTAATTCATCTCACAGATGCTCACTGGTTCTCTTTTTATTCATTTCCAGTTCACGATATAGCCCAAATAGAATTTTTCTATTTCAGGTATTTTCTAGAATTTCCATATGATTCATTGTAAAGATTTCCACTTTTCTTCCTTCATTTCCTTTCTCAACATTCATTCTGGGCATGCTTAACTTTAACTAAATATAAGTAAATAAAGAATTTATCAGTCTCATCAATGATACTATCTGGGGCATTTGGATTCATGTAAATTTCTTGCCCTGAATCTCTTTAGATTGTGCTCCGCATGAGGAGCAATTATGGATGGTTGTCTGGAATTAACAAGGTGGCCTCTGTCCTTTCCTGTCCTTCATTAGCTGTTGTGTTGATGGCTTAGGTTGCTCACAGAGAGGCTGTGGGATGGCAGTAAGCATGCAGGTTAGCCAGAGCCTCCCCAGGCAGTTCTGGTTCTCCTCTGTGTGTCAGTACACAGAACACAGAGCACTGTATTTGAGGAGCTCCCGTTTCCTCAAGATCTGAAAAGCAATATCTTTCAAGACATGTGTGATTTCTCCTGATTTTTGCTTTTTCCTGGGTAAGTCCACCATGCTATGAACAATATATCTTACTTCCTGAACATTCAGAGATGAAAGTGTGTCTGCTCAGCAAGAGGATTGCAGCTAGGTTCCCCCTCCCCCTCTCTCTTTTTTTTACCTGCAGTGCCTCCAGACAGATGTTTTTGTAACACTTCAGGATTTTTACTTATCTGCAGGAGGTCATTTTAGTAAAGCTCTTAATCATTGCCTCTAGACTTTTTAAAACTTTTTTTGAATTTAAATTTGATGTCTCCCCCCCCCCCATTAAGAGCACTAATGATTCTTAAAACATGCATTTAGTTTAAGGGATTGGACAATATGTCTTTAAGAAAAGACAGATATGGGCATTTCATGTGTTGTAAAAGTCTTTATATACATTTAATGCTTCAATTCATATGTAATTAGATTTGTTATCTTTCAAGAAATTTACTATCTGTAGATATGGTTAAAAAGAAAATGTAGAGAAATAAACTGTATATGCATCATGCTTTCAAATAATTCTGGTCAAAGATGGTTGTTTATTTGTACCATCTACCTTTTTATTCTCTCATATGTTATATCTGGGTCTCAGTTTCCCCCTCCTTCCTCTCTTTCCACCTACCTAATATCCCTTCCCACAGAGATCACTCTTCCTCCATTCTCTTCAGAAGAGTGCAAGTCTCCCAGGGATGTCAACAAAATATGGCATATCAAGTTATAATAAAACTAGGAACATCCCCCAATATTAAGGCTGGGCAAGGCAACCCAGAAAGAGTAAAAGGTACCTGAAAAGTAACAAAAGAGTCAGAGATGACCTCTGCTCCATCTGTTAGTATTTCTACAGAAACCCCAAGCTAGACAACAGTATTATGTTGTATTTTTCATTTACTTATAATAAGTAAAATATATGTCTGTAAATATAAAAGGAGTAGTGAGGGCATTTAGCCAGAATGTACAGTTTGCATAATATCCAATCTAAGAACTTAAGTTTTTAAACATAGATACATTATTTTTAAAACTTACACTAGAGGTTTACTTGAAAACAGAGAACATGGCAAGTGAATACAAGCTCCTTGCTTTGTAGAAGTTTTAAGGTTTCTCTCTAGGTCAGAATAAACCACCATTGTTCTTAGGATGGTTCGGAGTATGAATCTTCTGTTTCTAGGAGGGAAGAGCGCATGTGAGATTGCCTCAGTGACACATCCTTTGGAGAAAAGCATTAAAGCAATATTAGAAATAATTCTGAAACTATTGTCCTCAACCTTTTAAAAAATCTTTTATGCAAATAAAAGAGGAAAACTCACAACAGGACATGAGCTCATCTTGTCAGTAAATAACCCATATGTTCTAACACTGCTGTAGGCAGACTCTGTCTAAGGAATCATTGAGCCTTTTGTATCAAACATGTCAACTCCATAGTAAGCTTTTCATTTTTCTTTCATAATTTTATCTGACTCACAACTAATTATTTGCCAGCTTTCCTAGATATGTATATTGTCTTCTGAAGCTAGCCAACTGAAGACCCTGCTTGCCTCTGATCTCTGCTAAATGCAACATAAATTCTTCATTAGTTACAGACAACCTGGTCCACTGTACATCAGCTAAATACCCTAGCTCAAACAACATCTATATTTTTTCTAGGCATAGACAGCTTTAATCATTATCACTGGATCACTTAAATTGCTTAACTACAAGATCAAAAAAAGTTGATTACTAAAAGCCTTACATGATTGTTATACATTAAGAATGGAAAAATGGTTATAAATTTAAATTGTCAGATGTGAAAGTGTCCCTGTACATTTAAATAGGTAAATAAATTTCAAAGAAAGAAACTACAAATTTTTACTTCCTTAACTATATGTGTTGATGTTGGTTACATGTCAGGGATAAACTGAGACAAAAAAGAAAAAAAAAACTGAATCTCAACTTCACACTCAACCTACAATGAATGGCTAGGGTACCTTAAAACCAGACCCATTCTGAAACCAATTACAGACACCATCAGGAAAGAGCCACTCAGAGACTTTACAGGCATGGAGAAAAGGTCACAGGTGCGTCAGTGCTTAATGTGAATTGCAAGGCTTAGAGGATGCTTCAAAAGAAGAAAGTGGCACATATTAAGGAATCAGGAGACTTCAAACACTGAAGAAAGGGCTTGTTAATAAAGCACCAGGAGTCTGGAGAAAGGGAGCAAATGGCATCTGAGAAAACTGACAGTAGTCATTTAAGAGCCTAGATGATTTTCTGCTTGCTGAGGATGGGACCAAACTGCAGAAATTGCATTGACAGATGAGAGGTACAGGAGGTAGGAGACCACAAGATGAGGATCCGTTCACATTTATCACACACACACACACACACACACACACACACACGCACCCACGCACGCACGCACACACGCATGCACGCATGCACGCATGCAAAGGGATTCCAGATTCTAGGGCATCTGCTAACTCAAGGTTAAAGGAAAAGTACTTCTCTCAAGATCCTGTGGTGAGGCACACCTTTGCTGAGATAGTCAAAGACCTCAAAATAATTATGCATGATGGATTCTGAGATGTTAAGAACACATTCACCTGTGTAAGCAGTTATCTATCCAGTCTTATGGACACAAGTAATCTTATGTTTTATGAAAGACACAGTAGCAAGATAAATAGTCACAGAAATGCATGGAGGTTGCACCCTAGGGGCAGATGTCAGGAACAGCTTCAAAACAGAGATTTGCCTGAACTGTAGGCTGAGGGATGCAGAAAACTGAAAGAAACAGCAGTCAATGCCAAGACCTGGACAGGTGGAAAGAAAGATAAAGTTATATATATGTAAAGTAACATTACTGGGGACATACCCAGAAAGCAGTATAACAACAGTGTAAAGGAAATGGTGTAGAGAGCCAGATGAATGTGACTTTGAAGTCATTTGCTGTCAAATACTAGTGTGTTACCTTCGTCTTTGATAAATCAGTCAAGTAAGTGGTTATTTTCAGAGTGTTAACTGCTACTCTCATTTGGTTTTATGAAGATTAAAATTATCATATATGTAGACTCTTGAACACTACTTCACACCTCACTGTCCTGATACCAGTTGATAGCATGGCTCACATATTAGTCAAAAGATTCTTGGACAGTGCCTCCCACAAGCCCTCTCTTGGCTTCTTTCCATCAGAGAAAGGGAGAGAACCCTGAAGCTGTCGGCTTTTCTCCAAGGGTTAGGGATGCAATGCTAATTCCACTGATTAAAAATATGAACAAGAAACTGGCTGGGTTAGAAGCATGGCAGTGCATATTTGTAGAGAATGAAAGCTGTCTGGGAACAGCAGAATCAGAAAATTCTCAGAGAGATGGAGACAAGGAGAATGGCTTTGGAGGGAGAGGAAGATTGGCAAGGAGGAAGAGAGAAAGAACAAAGCATATCAGGGAATTGCTAAACTATTCTGTGGTTTTGAGCCCCTGCACAATGGAACAATGTATGATAATGAATTATAAAACTATGTTAATATTCAGAGACTGAAGATATTTGTTTGGCATTCACTCTCTTTACAACTGGGATCTAAAGATTTTGACTTTTGGAAATGTGTTTTGGATGCTACTGAACCTGCCTAGTGCAAAGGCCTCCAGCACTGAGTTGGCAGCAAAATAAATTTCTTTATAATTTATATTAGTATAGCCTGGAAATATTTCTGAAATTCAGTGTTAGCTGGTATCATACTTACACAGAAAAATTTTTTTAGAAAATGAGGCCACTTAATAGTAGTCCAGACAGCGTCTGAGGAACTGGGTGATTGTACAGACATGTTGGTGGTACACACGTGTACACACAAACACAAACATACACAAAATAAATAAAAATAAATGTACAGTGGTGCAGTATGAAATTCATCTAGCTAGAACTGGAAGTCTCCTGAGCATACTGTATGTCTAGAGTAAGAAACACCATTTTTGTGAGATGAAGAAGAAAAAATGTAACACCCCATATTTGACACAATTTTTCTTCGTTCTCATATTTCATCATGACCTCTCCATCCATTTTATAATGATAAGGACACATTAGACTCTTTGACACTCTCTTGGGGAGTAGTGGGCCTGTGTTTCACTGATGGAAGTTACTCTATCCAGCCTGTATCTGCCTCTGCAACCTCATGCCTACTAATATTTTCTCCTGCACTTACTGAGTGATAACCTAACCTATTATCAGACTTAGCCAGTGTGTTTTCTATACCACAGGTTTTATCACTCCATTTTGTATTTCTTTATGGATAGTATATTTATTTTCCTGCTGTATTTACTCAGCTTTCTCTCTGGTTCCTTAGTGTGAAGTATATTCATAATGGCCACTTTTTAAAGGTTATATTCTGGAAGAGTTAACAATTCTGTTATTTCAGCATCATCCTTTTTTAAAAAAAATTATTTTAGGAGGTAGCAGTCTTGTTCTAGTATGAGATATTCATACCTGTACTTTTGATAAACTTTCTAAAATGTCTAATATAATATACCTTATGTTGATGATTATTAGCTTTCCTCTTATTTTGAAACTGATTTAGATTTTATTCAGATATGTAAATAAATCAATTTTAACTTCTTGACTCCTTTAGAAGAATAATTTAAGCCTCCTTTTGGCCATTCCAGAACAATCTTTATTGTTAATAGAAACTTGGCTCTTGCCCCCTACTCAAAACTATATTGAAGCTTCAGAAATGGAATTTTACCTTTTCCCATTCCCTTGAACTGGTTTGCTTTCTAGATGGGGGATTAAACAAAAGAACCTCTTTATAGCTCCTGTAGTATGCATGCCAAGTCCTTTGTGTCTTTCATCGTTGGTCCTGTTTTGAGTGAGGCTATGCTCTCATTCAAAATATGCTCTCACCACCCTTTTATTAAAGGAACCAGGTCTGTAACTTTACTGTGTTTTCACAATGCTCTGGAAATTTCTCCTGGTGACAATGTCTCAGACTCATGCTAAGGGACCCTTGTTTACTTTTGTCAGTCACGGATTATAGTCTAATTCATCTCTTAGCTAGTGTTTCAAAAGATGCCTCATGGAAATTCAGTCATTCTAGATATTCTTTATAGTATAAAGAAAATCCATAAACAGTTATTTCTTAAAGGAGAAAAGTTGGAAATAAGGACTCAGGTTTCAACAATAGAGCTCTGTGTGGAAATTTTAGACTTATACTTCTAGCACTTTGGATGTTGATGAAGAGGGATTTCTATGAGTTTGAGGCAAGCCTTGGCTACATAGTATCACATGAGACCATATGGGATATACTTCACTGAAGCAATAAGAGGTCTAAGTTACCACAGTATCAGAATTCCTCAACTAAATGATATTCTATGGGTTTGCCACTATATATGAACCCTGACATTAATTAAAATGTGGTGATGCAATGTTCAGCTGAATACAATCATATCAAGGATATCTATAAGATTTCCCATTTAATATTGTTTATAGGATATCTATAATGCCAGATGGGGATCAGGGAATGCTACTAGCCAGTCCCTATCAAGTACTTCTTTGCTTTTGATATATCACATCAGGACCATCATGATGTACAAAGCTATAGAGCAGAACAATAAAGTCTTGACTTGTCCTGAAACATCACAATTACACTCGGCATTAACAAGCGTATTTACCTCACCTATAGTTCTGTCCACACAAGTGTTATGGCAGAGCACTTTAAGAGAAACACAATTCACCACCCATTTGAAAGAACAGATGCTTTTAAACTACTTTTATTCAGAACTTTGCTTTGAGGCAAATGTTATATTAGTAGGTAGAAAAATATGTTAGTATAATAATTGACTCTATTCCCATGGTCTGCCTAACAGGTTGGCATAGGAAAGCATTGCTTGCCTGCCAAGATTACAGAAGAGTTTGGTAACATCTCTGGCCTCGCTAAACTCTCCACTGCCTGCTACCCTCCTGCTCCTGAAATCCCACTTTCCAAGGTTATTTAAGCATTCAGATCAATGGAGAGACTTGTAATCCTGGTGAATGTTTAGTCTGCTATGATTGATATAGATTTACTTCTGATAAATAAATTTTTAGCAGCCATCAGAACAGGATTCTTCCCCCAAATTTTGCAAGCATCACTATAAGAGTTAACCCTCAGTATGCATTCTAAAACTCAGTATTTTATTTCTGATATGTTTGAATAATCTCCAACTTACTTTGCGATTATAATTTAATTGCAACATTTCTCTATTTCCTTTTCTTCCTCCAAACTCTTCTATATTCCCCTCCCAACAATCCTTAAGATTCCAGGTCTCTTTTCTCATAACTGTTATTGCATACATAAATATAGGTAAATATAATCTGTTCAGTCCATATAATGTTACTTTTATGTATGTTTTCTCAACTGACCATTTAGCACTAGAAAACATTTGGTGTGGTCTTCCCTGAGGAAGACCCCATTTCCTCCTCCCAGCTTCCTATTTGTTTTGAATGAGCCCAGCCAGAGCTGTATTGAAAAACACCACTTAGTCCAGCAAGAAACAGGATAGGGGTTGAGTTTTCAAGGAGACCATAGTAGGAGGGCTTTGGAGCACTTGCCAGAGCGAAGGTCATCAATCTTAGAATCCTTTGCATGGAATTTCACCACTACATTTCATTCAGGCTAGTTCTTAGTGTACAGTATATTGTTCTTGTCTGATGTGTTTCAGGAATTTGAATAGTGTTGTATTTGGTTTCTGGCCCAGACCTGAGATTTGACCAGTAGTCCACAGTCCCACACAGATGCTTGTCTTATATTTATGCTGATTGACCTAGGGCCCAGCCATATAACTTCTTTCATCTGAATCCAATGCAGGATTCTTGTTCAGCCATGTGACTCGATACCTTTTCTCAGAGCAGCATTTCAGCTTCTTTCCTCTGTATTTGCTGCTGTCTCATTGTTGTGACTTCTGAGTGGCTTCTGAGTGTGGCATGTCTGCTCTGCTCTGAGATTTTCCCAGTCTGGTAGCTCTGCCCACACTTTCTCTCTGCTTTCAGCCAGTCAGTGGGTTTTTTATTAAACTAGTAGGCGGGACAATCATTTACAATGTTATAGAACACAGTCCCACTACGGAATAGCACATTTCAACTTGTGGACTTCAGCATTATATTTTCACAGATTTGTTGAATCTTCACTTTTGTCTTGCAGCATTCCCTTCTCCCTCAAGATCAGTTGCTCCCTCCTGTGATTTCCTTATGGAGGTGTCCATGGAGCTTAGAGTGTTTATGTAGGTCAAATGTCATAATGTCTCCCCTCCGAACTGATCTTTCTCTCATACATCCACATAATAATTTGTGTGTGGCTTTGAGCGTATGTGTTTGTATGTATATATATATATATGTGTGTGTGCATATTTGTACAAATGTGTATATATTTGTATTTCTATATATGTATATATGTGTGCTGGTTTTCAGTGACTTTAAATATGTATGTTCTTATGTATGTAATTATGTGTATGTTATATAAATGTATGTAATATGAATATGTTTGTATATATAGCTGTAGATATATGTTTATGTGTATATGTGTGTTTTTTATGTGTTTACATCTGTATATGTATACATGTATAATTATATGTATTTATAGATATAGTTATGTGTGTCTATGTGTATAAGTGTACATATGTATGTATGTGTATGTGCTTATTTATATCTATATGTGTAAAAATGTATATTTATGTGGATATGTGGATATGTGGTATATATGTATATACATTTGTGTGTTTGAGTATAGATATATGTATATATGTATGTATATATACATGTGTGTTCTGTATTTGGGTATATTTTTGTGTTCTTTAGTTAATTAGAAACTATGAAAGTGCTGATATAGATTTCCTTTAATGCCATCTAACTTATTTTCTCAAGCTCAGTCTATTGTCTTTGTCACCTCCACTCAATACAAATAAAACACAGAAGAGACCTGATCAAGTCACACACTGGTGCTTTGCAGCAATTCCTAAAAGCATGAACAGTTTTACACCTGAACTGTTTTTTTTCAGCAGGAGTCATAGAAATAAACTGATAAATATCTCTAATAGAATTTTAGGAACTTGATGTGATATATATATATATATATATATATATATATATATATATATATATATATATAACAGAGACTAAGTGCAACTCAGATAGCTCCAGGCTTTGAAGTTTGTCTCTTGTATTAAGTAGGAGTTTCTTAGACAAATTACTAACCCTCATATTTATATTTTACATCTATAAATGATTGTAGTAATAATGCTACAGATATTATAATGTTGCACTGAGAGCCATTTAAATTCCTGTACACAAAATCTTTCCATAGTCTTCACCCATATGTAATGTCTAGACATCCAGTGCTGCAAAGTTTAAATTAACAAACATAATCATTACTTTGAAGAGAAGGCATTGCATTGATCATTGTCACAACATTCCATGGCATCAGTGATCAAGGTGAGTTTCTAAAGCTGACATTTTAAGGAGCTGATATGTAAGATTATCCTTTCTCATTCCCTAGATTGCATGAAACATCTATTGAATATAATGTCTTTTTGAGATGCATGCTTTTCTGAATAGAAAAATTGAAGACAATATTTTTAACTTTCTATTTATCAGTAGAATGTTAATACTCCAAGTATTTATTAAATAATAAAAATTGCCTTGAAATCTTGATATCGTTATTCTTTCCAAGTCTTTGGAATTAGCATGTTCAAATCCAGTAGAGAAGTGAGAGTATAAGGGGTTCCCCACTACTTGTTAATGGGTATTTTATAAAGGTAGACACTATTCTATGCACATTCAAAATGAACCAAGATTGAAAAGAAAAGCAACAAAAAATGTTGCTGATAAATGTATTATTTATTCAGAATTAAGCTACTTTTTTTTCTTGGAAGCATGTATATAGAGAAAAGTGACAATTTTGACACCAGAGAAAGAATTGAACAGATATTTGTCAAATAAAATAATGTACCAACAGATGCAAAAGGAAAAGGATATCTATGTCTCTGATCATTCCATGCTGGCTGGGAGGTACAAGTTTGGAGCCTAAAATGCCTTCATTATCTTCCCTGGATCATAAGCCAAGGTAAAGGAATGACTGAAGAAGAAATAATTTCAGTAGTAAGATCTACCCCATAGTTTCAGGTGTTGTTATTGATCCATAAATAACAAACCTAAATCAGGTTTCAAAATATCTGGCTACACCACTGACAAATTTAAAAAAAATAGCATTTTGTCATTGACTATCATTACACAGAAATTCATGTGAGTGTGTGTTGTGTGGGGCAGGGAAAATAAATGGTAGTAAAACTTGAAATGCCAGAAGAACTTGTAATTAAATGGCTTACAATTTATTGAATTTAGAAAATTATTTCTATGATTGTTATAAATATGTAATTACAGAATTAGTTATAAATATCCAAACACATATCACTTAAGTGGGGGGGGCACTGTATGTCAGTATATATCTGTACATGCATGTGTGTGTGCATCCATATTGAGTCCAAAGGCCAACATCATGCATCTTTCTTAGTCATTCTCCTTGTTATATGAGACAGAAACTCTTACTTTATGTACATCTGAACTTTTCAAGTAAGTTGGCTGGTTGGCAAGCTCCAGAGCACTTCTGGTCTCTGACTTCTTGACATTGAGATTGTAGGTTGAATAAATAGTCTGTTGTTTTCCATAGCTTCTAAGAATCCACACTTGAGTCTTCATGTTTTAGCATCAGGGACTTACTGACAGCTGCTCCCCGACCCCACCCCCGAGTCTGGTTTTTGGTTTTGTTTTGTTTGTGATTATAGATATAGGTTAAATGAGGCTTTATATTTTTTGTATAATTCACCTATTAATAACAATATTTTACTGATCAATAACTCTGAGAATAATATAAAGAATTGACAAATGGCTTTGAATGACATGAAGAAGTTTCTTTACATCAAAGGAAGTGAATTGCAGAGAGAACTCAGGAGTGGATGCTGAACTGAACAATATTGGGACCTTGGGACCTCCTGCCCTCTGGGGAGAAGGGAGAGTGACTGGAGGGTGTGGGAGGGAGAGGGGACCTTGAATAAGGATATGCATGGATAGAAAATGTGACTTTATTCATAATAAAAAAGAAAGAGGAAAAAAACAATAAAAAGAAAGAAAATAAGGGAATGATTCTCTCTTAGCTATGCTCTAACAGAAGATGAGATATCTCTTTTAGTTTTTATATAAGTTAAATTTAATTGGCACATGAATAGCATAATACTGTATTCTTACATCTACATATTATATAAATTTTGAGTCAGATAATACATACTAGATTTTACAAATTTATTTCTTTCGTAATGTTTTGAATGTATGTGGATGTTTGGCCCCCATGAGGATGCCTGATTCCCTTAGAGGACAGAAGAAGGAAGGCATCAGGTTACCTGAAACTGGAGTTACAAATATTTTTGGATCTCCATATGGGAGATAAATATCAGATTTAGGTCCTATGGAAGGGCAGTCAGTCCTCTCAACTGTCGGGCCATCTTGTATATATTATCAGAGAGATGACTAAGTGGATCAAGTGCTTGCTGTAGAAGACTGAAGAGATGCCTTCTAGTCAGTGCCCATATAAACAATGGGCAGGATGAGCTGTGTACTAGTGACTGGTGACAGATTCTGATGGATTGCTGTTCACCCAGATTCATGGAAACATCTAGCTTTAGGTTTGGTAATAACTGTGTCTCCAAATGTAAGGTGGATAAATGACTTAGGACAGTATTCCAACATCAGCCTTGGACTCTGCATATTCCTGAACGGGCAAGAGAAACACACACACACACTTAAAAGATCTATCTCTGCTGTGGAATGTCTTTCTGTACACTATCACTATATTTTGTTACCATTTGTTAATAAAGAAACTGTTTTGACCTATGGCAAGGCAGCTTAGAAGTAGGCAGGAAATCCAAGCATAAAGAAAGGGGAAAGGGGGCAGATTCAAAAGAGACTTGCAAGATGCCACCTAAGAAAGCTAGCTGTGAAAGTACCAGCAAGCCACTGGCCATGTGGCAATACACAGACTAATGAAAGCAAGTTGAGTTAAGGTATAAGAGCTAGTTAAGGTATAATCACTTTGTAATTAATATGAGACTCAGAGTAATTATTTTATAAGGGGTTGTGGGTCAATCTGGACCTTGATGCTAGGCCATGCCAGAAATTTTTGAATTCTTGTCTCTTTATAGAATTTCACAATAGGTGTTCAGTGTACTGTAGTACTTCAGAACTTTATGATCATATTTACTTACAATTTTATAGCCATTCAAGCTTTCCAGTGTGAGCATCTTGGTCTAATATCTCATAGTACTGCAATCTTGAGGTTCTTTTCTTTCTGTACTTGGTTTACTTCATTAAACACAAACAACTCTAATTCCAATATAATGACAAGCAAAGGAAATCAAACATTAAAGCTCTGACTAGGTTTTGAATTGTTACTAAAATATGTTCTTTAAGAAAAATCTCTGTCAGGATGAGGCTTTCAGAATGATGTGTTTCTACGTTTTCCACTGAACTATGTTAATACCACATGAAGTTATTTGAAAACAGGCTGCTAAAGTCATTAGTTCAATTAAGTAAGATAACAGTAAGCAGCCTGTAGGCAAAAGAAATCTTCTGAGTATTGGGTCAAACAGAGGGACACACACTTTCATAAAGTCTGTTCAAACACAACAGCCTAGTTAGAACCTTTCTATGTGAATGAATATTAAATTTATCAATTCAACCTTTAAAAAATACAAAAGGACATCCTTAGGCAGAAAATGTGATCCTAAAGAATAATTATAGCAGACAAAATTCATATAACAAAGTGCAGAGATAAAGTTAATAACATAATTAAGAATAATAGTCTAAACATGTTTTTTCTCTTTTAATTGACTGAAAAACAATTATGTAAAATAATGTCTACATAATTTCTTGTTGTGACTCTGATGTATAAAAGGATAATGAATTTGATGATGCCTACACTATGAAGAGAATGAGGGCAGAGAAAATTAGAAAGGAGTTAGTCTGAGATTCACAGGGGATGTAACAGAACAGGAGAAGGGGGAACCGATTAGAGAAGAGAGAAAGGAGACTTGTAAATAAGAAACATAATTTATGTTAAATTCTTTGTATTTATGATGACATAATCCTTGTGTTTATTCTATTTTCATATAAAATTCTATGAGAAAACAATTATAATGCATTAAATTTTATGTATACATAAGATACATTATAATGCCCAAAATAACTATATAAAATAACTGTGTCTTATTTGAAAAAAATCAATATGAGATTGTAGTATATTAAAATTTTAATCATCATATTTAGTAATCCACAGAACAACTGCTAAGGAAAGATATCATTGCCATAATAAGAAAATTAAAAGAACTATATAATATTTACTTCTTCATGCATAAGATGTATGTAAATGGTGAATAACAAAGTAATGATATACAACAAATATATTAAAATAGTAAACAAAATCCACTCATGTTAATAATAACAATGGATTAAGCAATCAAAAAATTAGAGATATCAGATCAGATTAGATTAGAAAACACCCTACTGTATCTCATCAGAAAAAAAAAAAAATGCCAAAGAGGAATGTAAGCTGTGCAAATGGATAAACTCACTGCATTGATGTTAAAACAAATAAATAGTATACCCAGAGTTCCTAGAGATAAAATTAATATTAGTCAAAATTCATTCATTCAGGCTAAGATGATGGCCCACACTTTCACTGTTCACTCAGAAGGCATAGACAGGCAAATTTCTGTGAATTTGAAGTCAGACAGGTTTATATAAAAAATTCTAGGCCAACCAGGGCTTCATAGTAAGATCTTGTCCCTCAAAACCAAAAACAAATGAACAAAACAATCAACCAAAATGTAGAGGTATAAATATGTAAGTATGAAATTGATCAAATTGAAGATAATAACAAAGATATTAATGATAGTAATAGAAAAATGAATATTACTGCTTAAGTGTAGGTGGGATGCATAGAGAGATAATGATAAGAACACAGGACCGTTGAACAATAGCTAGTGTCAACAGTAGACAGTCTAATAAATATCTGAAGACCACCACCCTAAGTAACAACACATCACACTTTGTCCTGAGGACATGCAGCATGTAGCCAGATAGCTTAAATAGTTGAGTATAAAACAAACCTCTCCAGTTAATGATTGAAATTAAATAACAAAAATTGTTAAACCCAGATAAAATTAATAAATCAATAATAAGAAATTAAGATGTTCTCAACAGTCTCTTAACTAAATTGTGTGAAAAGAAGAAGTCAGATAGATTATTCCAATGTTTTGGGAATGAATGAGAAATTAGAGACTCCTTAAAATGGAGATTAAAGAGATGGCTCAGTTGTTAAGTGTATATGGGACTCATGCAAGAGGACCTATGTTTGCTTCCTAAAATACATGTTGGGTAGTAGTATACTACAACCAGCCTGGTAATCATGCTTCCCAGGGGACTGGGCTCATCTGCTTTGCACAGACACTGTACCATGTGCATAAACTCATACACAGACACATAATTAATTAATTAAAATAAAATCATTTCAACCACCTGAAATAGATCATAACTTAAAGATAAATTTATAGGATCAGTTGTAGAAAAATAAGGAAGAAATAAAAAATAAATCCCATCATATAGCATTAAATAAATAGAAAAATGAAACTAAAGCAAGAAAAAAATGTCATTTAAAATAGAACTTAAAAGATGATACGGCTAATTCTCAGAATTTTAGTACTTAGTAAAGTGAAGTAGAATAACTATGAACTTGAGTCTAGCCTGAAATACATAATGGATGGCAGGTCAGAGCATTCTACATAAATAAACTAACAAAACAGTTTTTTTTAATTAAAAAGCTAAGAAATCAATGAAAATCTAAAAATAAATAAAAAGTAAAAATCTAATACTCAGATAATGATTCCTTGAAAATATCAGGTCTATTAATCATTAGCCAAATGACTAAATAAAATAAAAATCTAAATTAATGAAAACAGATAAAAGAATGGAAATTAATACTGACTTCCAAAGAGAAAAGAAAAAGTCATGAGAAAAACTATATAGATAAATGAGTGAGCTAAATAAAATGGTCAAGTTTCCAAACCTTCTGAGCTACCAAGATTCCTTATGAAAGAAACTAACTAGATACATACTAAAAGCAAGCAAAACATTGAATTTGCTATTTTTAAAACTACAGAAAAGGAATGGAGTATTAACTAACATCATAGGTAAATACTACAAAATAAACAAGAAAACACATCAGTTCCTCACAAAGATTAAGGGACCTAAAAGAAGAAGGAACATTTTTAAAGAAATTCCACAAAACCTGGAGTAGCACTGCAAAAACTATGGCCATTTAACAAAAATATTTTATACACAGACATCCACAAGCAATATACCTAGTACAATATTAAGTTTATATGACTAAATCAACTACTCTTTGGAATCTGGGGTTCATTTAACACCAGAAAAACCATAAAACAATTAATCATAGCATATAATAAATAATAAAAATTTTTGATTTCCTCAATGGATGAGCTTGACAAACCTGACACTACTTTATGATAAAAATACCTTAAGACAAAGTGTTTCCCCATGAAGAAGACTTTGTTCTGAGGACATGCAGCATGTAGCCAGATAGCTTAAATAGTTGAGCTTTTAAAAAGCTATAAAAGTTAACTTGTCCTATTATCTCTAGAAAGGCAAAAATAAGCAGATAGAACAAATTTTATCTTCCTTTTCATACTTCTAGTGAAAAATCAAGGATTTTAGGCCTAAAATAAAAGCAACTAGAGAAAATAAAAATCATTCTTTTTTGAGGCAAAGTCTCTCTATATCCTGAAGCTCATTGAACAAGTTTAGTTGGCTGGTCAGGGCGTTCTTATCTTCTTGCCTCCACACAACAGGTATACACATGAACCATGCATTTTAGTTGTTATTTAATGAAAATCAGAGCCAGATATTGGGGGAAAGCTGAATTATCAGAGAGCGGAAAAGGACCACAGTCAAATCTTACCCAGCCAACTTCTTAGGGTAAAAGCTATCTTCCAGAGTCTTCAACCTGGCTCATTGCTTCTATAGAATAAATCTCTGTCTTCCTATGCTTGCCTTAAATATCTTCTTCACCCACTTGTCCCACTTCCAGGTGGGATATCATAATTCTGCATCATAATCCTAGAGTTAGGATTAAAGGTGTGAACTACCACTGTTTGGTTGTTAGGCCTTTAACTCACAGAAACACAGAAAGATCTGCCTCTGGAGTTGTGGGATTAAAGGTGTAGGTCACCACCCAGTATTTCCCGTGCTTGGATAAAAGGCATGAATCACCACTCTCTGACCCTTGGCTTGAGGTGGGTGGATCTGTTCTCTGATATTCTAGACCAGTTTTATTAAATATAAAATATATCATCACATACACATATTTGACACTACATTCAGATATTTTAATAAATCTGGATTCTAGTGATTAATTTAGATCTTCCTGCTTACATGGCAAGAAGTTTATAAAAGGAGCCCTTAAAAATCATGTATGAAGGTTTTTCTCTAGAATGTTAAAAAATAGAACTTTATGAAATCTATAGTCTAAGGAAGCTAACCAATTTAATGGTATGTAGAGATCTGAATACATTCTTCTAAAACCATCAAACAAGCCCATAAAGATAGTCTTAATAATTATTTAATAATTTTGTAAATCTAAGCCTAATGGACATGCTACTTTGAACTTATAGACAGTCATAATATAGAGTCAGAGTAGGGTATAATCTGAAAATAAATCAAAATAAAAAGAACCATAAGGTGTTGCTGATGGGAATGTAAAATGCTCTGGAAAACACACAGTTTTCTCTCAGAGAATTAAGCATATAGTTATCAGGGGTCCTAATAATCCACCCATTAAGTAGATACCCGAGATAAACAATAACATTTGTATAAAAGTTTTTATGTGACTAGCTGGATGAATGGCTGTCATGTACAGAATGCTCACTCCAGAGGAATGGAGTCTGGTTTCCTGCACCCATATTAGGTGACTTACATCTCCATCTTCAAGAACTCTGATGCCCACTTCTGATCTTCCAGGCACTACACACCTATACACATTTACATAAACATAATTTTTTTAAATATTGTTAAGAAATATACATGAATATTCAGGTGAGCCTGATTAAAACTGGGAAACATGCATAAGAATAGTGAATATTTAAATTACCAAAAATTTCAATAATTAGAAGAATGAATAAGTATGATAGAATAACAATTATAACTGATATATACTAAAATGTATAGAACTTAAATATTTCAAACTATGTGTCATTTTATACTATATTTCAAAAACATATTACTGTTTTATTTGACCTATCAATGTTTATCTTTCATGCCTGCTTATATGTATGCAGGTACCAAAGAGATCAGAAGAGGGCATCAGATTCCCCTGGTACTGAAGTTGTGGTTGGTTGTAAGCTACCAAACCTGTGTCCCCTGCAAAAGCAGCAAGTACTGTTAATCACTGAACCATATTCTCTCCAGTTTTATACTATTTCATTTATATAAAATGCCCAGAACATCAATGCCTTTGGAGACAGAGAAATTTGATAGTTTACAAAGACCAAGTCTGTCATTGGGGGACACTGAGAAATAGAGGGTCACTTTAAGAGTATACAATTATTTTCAGTATAGTAACTATTATCAAAATTATAATAATGATTGCATAGTTGTGGCTTTTATAAGTAAAATTTAATTGGTTGTTCAAACAGGAAAGTTGTATAAAAATTACAATCTCAATAAAACTGCTATTATATATTCCATTAACATTTATAAGGCTGTTTCTTAGTTAGATATTTGGGATTTATAATTAATGTTCTTTCAGTTCATAAGAATCCAGCAGTTGTTTCTCACTGCAATATTTTTGTGTTTCCAACAGCAGCAACAGGACAGCTAGTCTCAATGTTAGCCTCACCTGAGTACACTTTAACTTTCCTTTTATTTGCAGTGATTTTTATTTAGCTGCTTATGATGTTACCTGGACTGATTCAACATTAGTTTTGAAGACAGCGTTGTGTAATTTGAACTTTACTACCCATAGCTGTTACAAATGTAGATGACAGATAGCCAGCATTCTTTAAAAAATATGTGCTATTTCTGAAAGACTAGATCATAAAACAAATAATGATTAAATATTTTTGATAATTTATTTGAAAATAAATCCCAAATTTCTCAGATGTCAAAGATTTCTCGGTATAGTCAATGGGGACATTTTCATGAGAATCATGATAGAAAACAATTACACTAGGAAAATACTGCAGGGATCAAACCCTGAAGAAAGTAAAAAGGCCAGGAACAGTCTTGAAAACTAAGTGTGCTCCACATGGAGTTTCAAAGGAAGGCAGGAAGTAAAAAGGGCTATTTGGGGGATGCACACTGAGAGAGGACAGTAGATCACAGCAGTGAGGAAAGATACTGGGGCTCAGAGAGGAATGTGGGAGTTGGGGACATTAAGTGGAAATAGCAAAGGCTAACCCAAAGGAAGGGGCTATAAAAGGCTTTATGGAAGCCTAGTATCTCAGAGCCTGACAAAAATATGAGCAAGAGGATTGTATAACACACATGAAAAAGAAGAAGAGGAAATGTTGAACATTAAAGCATTAATTAAGAATGGTGGCAGGTGGATCGGGTGAGAGAAGAGGAAGTGGGTAGCTTAGTGGAAAGTAAACATGTTATAAAAGAGCCTCATATAAACTCACTGTTAGCAAGCA
The DNA here is from genome assembly GCA_004025045.1 of Sigmodon hispidus. Classification (NCBI taxonomy): domain Eukaryota; kingdom Metazoa; phylum Chordata; class Mammalia; order Rodentia; family Cricetidae; genus Sigmodon; species Sigmodon hispidus. The sequence goes on from PVIH01003866.1 coordinate 98,238, forward strand.
AATTAAAAATAAGAAACATCTTATAATAGTTCAAACAGCTATCCTACACAGGTGAACAGCATTGTTCCAAGAAGACATGGTTAACTATGAGAAAATTGTAATTTAAGGCATGAGTTATATCTCTATGAGGTATTAGTCGCATATGCCTTGGAGTTTTCTAAAACAAAGGAAGCTATTGCCAATGCCTCTGGTTACACATCATAAATACAAGAAAAGATGATTTTATTGTAGAACACATCACATTCTTTGGCTGTAGAATATAGAGATTTTAATTGCAAACCAAACAGAAAAAATTCTCTGCAAGGTACCTTTCATGGAGCCAGAGGCATGGTGCAGTATGCTTATGGAGAAAAGACATCAATAGTTTTACCTAGTGCTACACACAATACTGCAATATTGACCTGCCAGACAAGATGAACTCACTGCTGGATAGTTACTGGTGGAAAGAGACTCATTCTCTCAGGTGAATCTGGATTTCCTATGCTCCAGTAAAAGGCCCCTTGGCATCATGAATTTATCAACTTTGTTATCAATTAAAAATTGAATGGTTGGAACAGAGTCATAATGTAGTGTGTTGTGAAGTAAGGGTGTGGAGGAATAAAGGATTCCGAAGACTTACAGTGTTATATACAGAGATAAGCAATATAAATCTCTGGCAAATGACAAAAAAGATTTAACATAATATTATTACAGAGTTTGGCAATAATAATAAAAATGTACTTTCAGAAATCGAACATTTCTAAGTTTATTATCAATTAAACATAAATAACAACCCCCTGGGGTGAGAGGCTCATTCTTCAGAACTGTAAGAATTTGAGTGGAGAGAGGACTCCTAGGCTTCCTGAGGGTAGGTAGTGAGCTGTATCCCTCATCCAAGTCAGTCTTAGTGCCCTTAGCATGGTGTATGTACTATATAATCTTGTAATGCCTTAAAACTTATCAGTGTATTTGAGAATTCATTATAGAGAGATAAATCTAGTTTCCATCCCCCAAATAGGTATTTTAATTATACTGTGCCCTTGGATTCTGCCTGTTAACCTGCAACTTTGTTGAAATCCTGCAGGAAATATTAATTCAGCCAGCTTTAATTTATACGCTGTGAACTTTATCCTTTTAATTGGTTCTGTTAATAACATTCATTTTAAACCTGAAGGAAATCAGAGCTGAATGTATAAAGCTTATTATACACACAAATTCTTGAGTTCTCTTGATGTGAAGAGAATTTTATTCATGGCAAGCAGTACCCAAAGTACAAGAAAATCTGTAGCTTGGGAACAATGAAATGAATTTTTTAAATTAAGTATTTGCTTGTTCATGTGGAAATGAGTAAAATATTTCAAGGTGGGTTTTGCAAATGAAGGAGAGGGGAATAATATTACATTGCAAAGAAAGTATGATCTATGATGAATGAAGGAGGAATGCCAACAGTTTGTCTCCATTCTTATTTTGTGTTCTTTTTAGCTGTTCTGAGGAATCTTTATTGACTTCACTCCCTGGTCCCCTGGTCATTGTTCCTTGGCAATCTACTTCCAATATAGTTATTATTATTTATACTAATCTCTGAGGACCATGAAATTAATCTTTTAATTATTTTGATTCACAATAGTGCAAATATCAAAATAACATAAAAACCTGAAGCTCATAGAATTAAAGGTTTAGCTTTTAGTTCAGAGATATTGAGTTGTCCTCAAACACAAGTGGGCACACAGGTGTTTAGCAGGGCCAATGCACTTGTTGCTTTATGCTGTGTATGTCTTAAAAAAAAGTAAACTATACATTTGTATAATCTCATTCTGTACATGTGGCAGGCTGGAACTCAAATGAACATCATTATGTTTATATAAATTATACCAACTATGTGTTGTCCTTGGAAACATAATTCTATTACTCAAATCCTGTAATGTAAGGGGGAAAACTTCTGTGTCCCAGAACCCTTGGCTAGAAGCAGAATCTAGCTTTCCAACTCTACATAGATTCAGTGTGATGTAAGGAGCCATACAGTGACCATTCAGCAGTTTGTAATAAACTTGTGTGTCTTTGTTGGGAGTCAATTTGTGTATAACAAGAGTCACTCATGAATTATACATATTTCTTCCTAGAATATCCAAGGTGTGCAAACACTATTGCAATTTTGTAACATTTGTCATCATCAAATGGAATTCATACCATTTGTAGTCATTACCAACCTCTTTCTCTGAGGAGCCTTTGATCTATTTTCCAGCCATATATATTTTCTTCTTAGTGTTACTTACAAATGTAATCATACATCATTTTTACTACCATATTCTTTCATTTACCATAATGTGTTCAAAGTTGATCTATGCAACATGTCACTTTGTTCATTTCTGTCACAAAACGATATTCTACCTCACATCTATAGAATGTTCCCTCTATCCATTTCTCAGTTGATGGACATCTGTGTCAGGTGTAACTTCTGGCTATTAAATAAAACACCATCCTAACTTCAAGTACATTACTTAAAATGCTATGGAAACCAGATTAATTCTCTCCAACATATGTACTGAAGCATTCTAACTTTCCCAAATAACTTAGTGTTTTATACTTCTATTTTGTTATAAAATAAAAAAAATCTAACTGAATATATTACTTAGGCCAGATATAGGTATGTTATTAGAGTTAGTAGAGTAGGTAATGCATTATATTTAGCACCATCAAAAATTATAAGCACCATAATAGATGAATTATGCATAGCATTCAGGAGGATAATCAAGAGCATGGCCATAATTTCTAAAGGTGTAGTGGTTTGGTGGGTGTCAATGGTCAACAAAAACAAAAGAATCATTTCCTAGCAATGTATATTCTATTTGTTATTTCTTGTATTTAGTTGTCTGTTCCAATAGATTTTTAAATGCTTATAAATGAGGCATAACTCAAGAGTCACAGAAAATCATAGTGGAAGCTTTGCAATTGTAGATTTCTGTATGACAAATTTGAAGTCCTTCATGTTTTTTCTCCAACGTTACCTTTTTCCCCATCTTTTCCTCCCATGCACCAATTTATCACTTCTTTTTCCTATAACCACCTAGGAACCCTTACACAAGTTTTTCCAGTCTCCATCCCATTGAAAGCATGTCCTCAAGGCTAATTTATAATTCCATGACCTCGATGGATATTTCAAACTGAATATGCATGCTTAGAGAATCAAAGCTGACGTCTGCAAGTGACAGAAAACAAGTAATGTACAATATTGTAGTGATGTGCTAATGGGGAGTTTACTGTACTACATTAGTAGTGTAATAGCTAATGATCTAGCTATGGAACATATCTTTACCTTTCTGAAGTAAAGCCTACTTTTAGTCTAAAAGCGAAACCTAGGAATGCATACTTACACAATTGCATTGTATTTGTAAGTGTCTAAAGATTTTTCATGTTCAGAATTTGCTTGCTTACTCTTCTTTTAATCATCACACCCTAATTATGTCTTCATTGATAACATGTTTCTGGCCATGCATTTCTGCTGCAATAATGTCAAATGCTGACTCTAAGTACATCTAGGCAAAGTTATAGTAAACAGAGTTAAAAAAAAAACCTGTAGTAACTCCATTTAAAACTCTGTGTGTGTGTGTGTGTGTGTGTGTGTGTGTGTTTGAGTAAGTGACAAGTAGGAGTGAGCAAAAAATTCTACCGCTTGCCAAAAATCTATTTGCAACTCATAGCTGATGAGAAAGGCATCATCTTCAAAGTATGGATACTCAATTTATCAACTGGACTGCAGGGAAGGCCTGCTGTAAGTAATCAGGAACCACAAACAGGACTCTATGGTTTGTCCATTTCAAAGAGAGATAATGGGTGAGTTGCTAGGTGAGGGAAGATCTTGGACAAGTTGAGGGAGGGAAAAGAATGTGATCAAAATATATTGTATGACCTTCTCAAACAGTAAGTAAAAACATTCTTTAATAAAAGGTAAGAAACCTCCTTTAGAGAAATTACCAGTGATATGCCCAAAATGTATGGATCTTTTTTATGCACATGGATGTTACCTAATGACTTTTAAATTGCTATTTTTAAGAGTTTCCAGTCACCATCTCTGTTACAGTGTAAGCAGAACCCAGAGAGCATCACAGTGCTTTCTTATGGCATCATTCAAACATACAGTTCAATTCTGCATGAACACTTCACAATGAATCCCTTACTATTATCCCTTCTGTCTGTGTAAAATGATTTCATTTTTTCCCTTTATTTCACTTAAGATGTTTCCTTCCTGCCCCAGGAAGCCTAATCAACAGGATGACAAAATGTTTTCAGCTGGAGAATCCTCTATGTTTTTTTTTTCTTCTTTTTAATAATGAAAACTAATACTTGACTTACCTTCACATTGAAAGATTTGACACAAGTAATGTTTACTGAAACAAAATATATTATTTTAGAAAAACACACAGAAACATGCATTCATGTTATATTCTTACACTATCTGCAGAGTATGGTATAAGGACCATATAATTATGATTAAATGTACAGAGGAATTTGACTGAAAATTAGATGAAAACAATAACTTTAAAAATGCCACAGATATTACATTCTATCTAGATGATTACCAAAACATACTTTTTAATAATTGTGGAAGATCTAAATTAAATATTTGACTTCCATAAGAAATAACAAAGTGTTCAAAATAGAAATTTATGCCTCAAAGAACCAGTCTCTGAGCCAGCTAAGAAGCCTGTACCTTAGTCATCACCTGTATTTAAAATAGCTCAGTGCATCATTGACTATAAAATGCCACTCTTCCACATTCTTACCCAGTCCTTAGATCATTTCTAAAATAAGAGAAGTGTAAGGAATAATGGTGAAATCAGAGTCGAAGATTGGCCGTTTTCTGATGCAATCAAGTTGCACATTTTACCTTCATAAAGAAAAGGGTCAATTCTTACTCATGATCAGAAGAGAGTAAACCTTAGAAGTATTTTTCTACTGACAGAATTGAACGTTTTGGGGGACAGCTGAGACTTTGGGTATTATTGCACAGATAATGCAAAGAACAGGAAAAAATTTAAAATATTTTTTTAAAAACTGTATAACATACGTTTTTAGTAGAAAGTTTCTTATTTCAGTTTTAACTTTCTCATACAAACTCATTCAAATTTCTTGTTCATAGTGATTCTGGTTATTCTGCATAGAACACCTGACTCATTCTTGAGGGAGGGGGGAGAAAACTGGATCTGCCAGGAGTGGAGACTGAACTAATATTGGGTCAGTGGGACTATGGGACTGTCTGCTGCCTGCCCAGGGAGGGGATGGGGAGTTGTGGAGAAGAAAGAATGACCTGATGTGGTAGGAGGGGGAAGGGACCTTGAATAAGGATATACAAGGATAGAAAGTGTGACTTCTTTGTTCATAATAATAATAATAATAATAATAATAATAAAAGTATACAGCAAAAAAAGAATCCATGTGCAGCATTTTCTTTCACTTTTTAATATGTGTTATTTAAAATATGAATTTCATATATTTATTTATTTAGTGTGTAAATGGAGGTCAGAGTGAATGTACTTATGCCACACTGTGCCTGTGGATTCTGAGGACAGTGTGGTGGAGTCATCTTTCTCCTTCCACCATGCAGGTTCTTCAGATAAAACTCATTTCCTTCCTCTTGGCCACAAGAGCTTTTATCATTATACAACTTTAAATGTTTAAATGATTAGTAAATATTTCCCTTGTTGATTGCAGCAAAATATCTAACCCTCCATGCAAGTCAAATGTCTCTACCAAAAGACCCATTACCAGAAAACTTAGCCTGAAAATGGCAATAAATTTATGGAAGAATTCTCACACTCCTTTGAATCATTGAATCATATTGTAAACACATAGAAGCAGGTATATTGATTTCTGTTGAGACACACACATATAAATACATATATAGAGAGAAAGAGATGAGAGAGAGAGAGAAAGAAAATCTCACAAAATGAAACAAGAGAACTTTATTAACTAACTAGTTTTCACAGTGCTGGAAGGTACTATTACAGGAGTAGGAGACAAAAGACATCAGTGGTCTTATCCTGTATTTGACTCTGCATATACAATATCAACCTTACAGGAAAGATATGCTTACTAATGGAGTAATGGCATGACTGTTGGTAGCGCTGTGGAAAATTGAAAGGGAGAGGGGAGGATGATATCAAAACACTTTCTATATGCTTGAGTGATAACAATGGTACAATGTTTTTAAGGACACATATTTGAGGAAATTCAGGAAAAGATGAAGGAAAGTAATGGGGATATAAGATAAAATATCTTATATATAAATATGAAAAAAGTGGCTCTGCAAAGGGAGGGTGGCTTCTAGTGAGAATGAAAAGGAAAAAGAGATGTGAACATGCTCAAAATGCATTGTCAATAAGTATCAAATGTTCAGAAAAATAAAATGTTATTTATAATCCTTTTAACTCCTAAAACCTGCAAGAATTTAAATGTGTGAGTGAAGTTATCAAAATATGTCATTTGAACTTAACCTCTTTAGCATATATTCTTCTCTTGTATGAATAACTTTTTCAAGCAACATGTAAACAGAAAATATAAAATTGTAAAATCCATAAAACATTAAATATTAGATTTTTATTTTTAAATAACACATTACCTTCCAAAACTGTTTGGCTGAAACAATTTTTTCTTCTCATTTATGTAGAATTATCTTATATTTTCCAATAGGTTGGAGGGATTCATGACTCATCTAAACACAGTTTAATGAATATACTTTCTAACAAATTAAACCCAATTATATGTGAAATTCAAAAAAGTATTTTCATTTTGAAGAAAAAATTGTTGAAATACAAATAGAGAAGAAATAAATATTAAATTACTCTTCATAGAAAAATATTGGTTTTCTAGCATAAGCTATGTCCAATATTATTTTTATTTAGTTTATTGTTAGGAAAATTTTGGATAAAAATAATTCTCTTTGATATAGGTATAATATTTTTCATTATTTTATATAAAATTCTTAAATCTGGAGGAATTATTTTCCACAATTAAAAAAATATCATATACATTAATTTACTTCTACAACACAGTCTGCATTTACTTTAACATGTTAGTATTTCCTTCCTAAAGAGAGTAATACAATAAAAATTAAAGGTATTTTGAAAAACTCCCTAAACCCCTGTTAAAATAAACTATGTGCTATGAAATAAGATCATTTAATTCTCTTTATTGAAAGTACTATTATCAGAGGACACAACTGAGACAAAAGAAGCATCCCTCAAGTGTTCACTTGGGTGAGATAATGGTGAGGACAGAAGCCATTAATACCCATTAAGATGTCTGTCTTTAGATAAAAAAGGAATTCAATAGCAATGAATGCTCTTATAAATAAAATCTTAACAGGTACAAATAGGGACATGCTGAAGGACACATCTTCCATCCATGAAGAATATTCTTCAGTTCTCTCAGCTCCTAAGAACTTCAAATATCATCTAGTTTTATTTCATTCCTTGAACATTCTACATGCTGCAAAAAGTTGTAGAAATAGGTCACAGAAAAAACATTATGATATGGTCCTATCCATCATGCTTTTCATTGGGAAAAAATAACAGGGGAATATATGTATGTGATAAAAATTGACTTGGAATTATAGATAGATAGCTGGATAAACATACCTAACTGATAAATGAAGAAGAGAAAAATAAGTGAAAGAGATGAAAAAATAGATGATAGATACATACATATATAAATAGATTCATAGACAGCTGACAAATTATTGGGGTTTTGTTAAGAAATTAACATGAGTTGGTAAGTGTGAAACACCCCAACACTCACTGGAGTATTTAGTTCAGGCAACAGCATTAGTATTAATGATATTAACTGAAGCAAATGAAGGGAATGAAAATCTCCCTCTGTACATGGTAATGGCTATTAACATTATTGGAGAGTTTGTTGTATGATAATTGCAATGAGCTCATTTAATTGTCAAGTTCCTTCTATGATGTAAGTACTATAATTGTTTTTTAGGCATCAATGAGGAAATCAAACACAAAGGATTTCAGTAGCTCATTCATCAAAATGTAGTGTGTGGCAAGACAGCAATGGGAACTTCACATAGTCTAAACATGTTCTCAATGCTTAAGTGGTGCTAACAGAGAGTCGAATTTCAGCACACAGTATACAGCACATGAATGTGAATAGTGATCAGATAGCTTCATGGATGTCAGGACAGTATTAGAAAGACAATGAAGCCTTCAAATATGGGACAAGGAATCTTAATCTCCAACTGTAGAATCAAGTCAGTCTTGGAAACAATCACACCTTAATATCATGCCATTGTCCAGAAGATAATAATTATACCCCAACTAAATAATGAATAAGTATACCTTTTCAGTTTATCTATGTTCCCAACCTGAGTTAATAACAAATATCTCTATTGTTCATTGCAAAATAGTTGTCTTGGCCTGTTATCATGATATGTTTAAAACCTAAGTTTGGAGTTTTAAAAAATTTTGTATTTATTTATTGGGAGGAAGCATGCATACCATGGTATACATGTAGGGGTAACAGGACAATTTTTGAGAGTCGGATCACTCTTTTCACCATGTGGGCTCCAAGGATTGAGTTTAGAATTGCAGGCTTGTTGACAAGTGCCTTTTACCCATGAAGTCTTTCACTAAGCTGTCTGTTAGAATGTTGCTATGAGCATTCTCTACTCCTTCAATACTACAGCATGTGAAGTAGTGGCTTCAACTCTGGAAATCAGGATGAAGACACACATCTCTCCAAATTTACCCATTATATAATATATCTGCAGTGCCATTCTTTCTTGACTTCTATAAAGAATCCTGAATGGGTTCTTCATTTTCTTTACTTGGATTTAGGCTCCAAAATAGAAAACCATGATAATTCACCACTGTCCAGGAAATAAGGGGCAAAAAGTCAGGCAATATTGTAGTCATATGGCCAACACTTTTAAAGTAAAGGAGACCTTGAATGCAAGAACTTTCTACAATTGATAAAAAATATTTTCTCTAAATCTAATCAATTGTCAATTGGTAATGGTTACAAAATCTTCACAACAATGATAAACAATATACAGATGTTAAGTGTTTGAACTGAATCATTCACATGCAGTAGACATGATACATCTTGTATTTGAAGTATCTGTACTCATTTTTGAGAAGGAATCTGTCTGGAAATACCTGGTGGAAAAGTTAGTATAAAGAGTGGATAAGTGGTACCCAATGAAGAAGCTTTCAAAACATTCTATTACAAAAGAGCCACATAATTCTTTCAGCTAAAATAATTTAAATCTCATTCTAACTTGCCCATTCAAATAATTTCTTTTTAAAAATAAAGTAATCCTAGGGAATATCTACTCAGTAACTGAAGAAGGAAAATAATACATGATTTCTCCCTTTACTGTTTTCTGTTCTGAAATAACCTAAATGATGAAGGACCTTTTTGTTATTAATAGTTTCGAGATTACATCAAAAGGAAAACCATTGAATCCCATAATGAAACCTATGCTGTGAGCCTGTTTCTTCTCATCTAGAAGCCAAGTAATTTCTAAATGCAGTTGTCCTCTCAGGATCATTTATAATCCTAAGCTATTGTCTATGAAGCTACAGTCAGATAAACTCTATCTCATAGTCTTCTACTTGCAATCTTTGCTTGGATGTCACTATAGAACATATTTGAGGTTAGATCAAAGAGATGGGAATGGATATAGTTAGTTTTAAATATCCATACATCACACAACACCTTTTGGGAGAATTTAAACATGTAAAAATTTGAGGGGCAGATAATAAAATGATGAGTATATTACCAAGGTTTTACCATGATCAGCAAAGACAAAACTCCCTGGAACATTTTCTTCTGTTGTCATACACATTATATTTTTTGAGCTGTGTATTATTCTTTTCATCAAACACCTTCCAACTCATGGCATATCCTCATTGAAAAAATTAGTTTAATATGCATCTTATTATGATTTGATCAGGAGCTTTGTTTGACAAAATGAACCAATAATATCCTCAGCAACAATTAAGAAGAAAGGACCAGAGTACATATTATAAGTATATAAAAGTTAAATCAATACATTGATTCTAAGTACAAAATAGTTACAAAATCGTTGTGTAACTTAAATCTTGTAAATGAAATAACATAATAAATAAGAAAACCTATCCAATAGCTTCCATTTTGCAGGAACTGTGTATATAGGAAGTTTATTACTAATATATGTATTTGCAGTTTAGACTACAGTTTTAGAAAACCTAAGAAGTTTGCAAGTTTAGAACAAACCACATTGAGTATAAAAATATTGGGCAACCCTATGAAAGAATTAACTTTTTCTATAGTCTAACTTGTTCTGATGAATTTTACATACATTATATCACTTAATCCAGACAGTAAATATCCTAGACTGATAATAACAGGCAAACACAGACTTAAAACAGCATATGATCCCAGCGGCAACAACTGATACAAACACCATACCATGCTCCCTTCTAAGATGGGAAAGTATTTTCTGCTAAGTCCTATGTAACAAAAAGAACTATGTTACATAACACACTGATGATACTTCCCTGGATCCTCATTATGCTTATATCCTTGAATGAATAGATGAATGAGAAAGTCCTGGCAGGCATTTTGATAGGTTTGATTGTCTTTTAGTGTTATTGCTGCTTTTATGTGGTTAAATGATAACAATTTTAGAAATGAAACTGTGCTTTTAGGTGTTACAGACTGATGTTTAAATTAAAAATGTATATATTGTCAATATGTATTTTCTAATTCCCCAGAGTAACTAAAGTTCATTCAGTACAAGAGCTGTTCTCAATGGGAAGTCAACCATAAGCCACAGACATACTAAGAGAGAAGTTTTATGCCCAAAAGCCAGGAATTTTTTTTTTTACATTATAATTCCTGCAAAAATTCCTGAAAAATGTCATAATTTTATAGTGCCTAAAAAGATGCTAATAATGCAATTATCCCATTTTTCCAATGAAAAATGAATTATTTATGCAGATAAAGATGCTTCACATATCAATAAATTTTTGGTGAGGAAAGGAATGTTTTTTCCACTTTGATTTTTAATCTTTAAAGATTTTGGTGGACCTAGGAATTGAACCTAGAACCTCACACTTAGTGATAGCCTTGAACCTAATCCTAAGCTCCTTTTACTTTGTTTAAAGGACTGCATTGGTCTTCAAATGATTCATTTTATGATGGATGGTAAATTAAATATTGAAATAAATTGTTTGATAAGCATCTGGATTTAGTTTAATATTTTGTTGAGTTTTTATCTACATTTGCTTGGGAATATTCATAGTCGATTTTTCACATTTTCTATTTTTAATCTACAAAATGTCTAAAATTGGGTAGTTTGTAGTGAAGAGGTTTATTTGGTTCACTTATTAGAGATCCAAGATTATGGCACTTTTTCTGGAGTGTATGTATTTATCAGGAGAAGATGTCACATAGCCTCATAGCAGTATGGTTTTTTTTTTTTTTGTTTGTTTTGTTTTTCTGGAAGATGACATAGTGAAAGAGATTGCCACAGGGACTCAGGAAACAACCTTGTTCTGTTATGACATATCATTCTCAAAGATGCTAGCTCCATGAGGCCAGCATTGATCTTTTCCAAGGGCACTTTTCTTCTGTATCCTAAAGCCACCAAAAAGTACTAGCTCTAATTTTTCAATCCTCTACAACCAAATCACTACTTCAATGGGGACTAAGCATGAAATATGCCAATACTTGTAGGGAAACAATATCCTCATTTGAAACACACTTAACTTGAACTTGGTTTACTTTAATGGTGTTTGTCTTCAGTATCAATAAAATTATAAAGAAATCAAACAAAACAAAACAAAAACCAAGAAATCAGAGAACTTAAACAATAAATTGCCTCATGAAATGAACAAGTTCTTATAAAATGAAATCAAAAGCCTTGATAAAATATTTTCCTCCTGTAATTCTCAGAGAAAGCAAATCCAAACTACATTGGATTACAGTTAAAGAGTCATTAAAACAAATAGCATACAGTGCTCTAATATGTAGATAAAGATCTCTTATACATTGCAGGAAAGAATGTCAACTAGATAGAATATGATGGAGGGTTTTCCAAAAACTAGAAATGAATCTAGTAGGTAACCTTTCCTGGAGATTTAGCCAAAAAAACTCTTAAGTGACATATGACAGACATGATTGAGCACCAGAGTATTTGTGACACTATTCACTATGGCTAAAAATGGCGCTAAACAAGATGGCCCACAACTGTAATGGCTAAAGAAATTGTGAGACCAATTTAGACAGAAAGACATAAATATAGCTTTATCTATGATATATATATATATGCAGATAAGCACACATATACAATGGATTTGTTTTCAGCCACAAAGAATAGTGGTTATGCTATTTATAGGAAAATGTTGTAATTGGACATGAACATATTTAGTACGTTAAGCTAATATCAGAAAGTCAAGTATCATGGACCCTCATATTTGTGTTGCCTGTATTCTATAGGTTCATAAATTATATAGGCATGTTTGAGTGACATGGAGCATAAGTAAAGTTGTAGCTCTCTACGGGAACAGGAGGGAGACAAAAGAGAAGGTGAGAGAAATGGGGGTAGATGGGTGGGAGTATGGTCAACATACCAAATGCATTTATTAAAAAAGAATAAAGAAAGGTCCCTTTCCATGTTTGGAAGGACATAATGAGGATTGAATTTTGATCCTTGAAGTATTGGTAGAATTAGCTCATGATGCTATCTTCTATGGATATTTGCTTCCTTGTAAAATGTTTAATTGTTAATTAATCTTACTTTACTAAGCTTTTTAAATTCTGATTATAACTCTAAAGGGATGGGAATTTACAGAAGTCATACAACCTTCTTTGTTTTCTAGTTGTTTTGGCAAACAAAAATATTCCACAAGTTATGACTTCTTTTGAAATTTACTAAACTGAAATAACTTCTAGTTGTAACTTATATTATTGGTAAGTTTTATTATTGTACCCACTTGATTTAAATGTTTTGATTATGTAGTTATATTCATTGAAGGACATTATAGGTTGTTGTCATTTTATATTGTTGTTTGCATTTCATGGCACAGAGGTCCTGTCTACAAAAAGCTTTGTAAATCTATCAACAAACACATAATTTTATTTGTTTACATCTGCAAATATTTTCTCATGCATCTCTAAACATGCAGGTAGATTACAAAGAAACTTATATTTGTGTGGAAACCTACCTATGTGATGAGCATGGGCATTTATATTTGTATGAATGCTTCCATTGACTCTGATTTCAGACCTCTGTAATGCATGCAATATGATTATAAGGAAGCATGCTTCTACTATGTGGGCTCTTGTTTCTCTTAGAGAATGCAACGGGGTACACATGTACACTGACCTGCATGTGTGGTCATTTGTTGTGGGTAGTCTTATATTCACTAGGGTTAGATACATTACGTATGTACTAGAATGAAAATCAGTTGCCAACCTAGAGACAGCAAAATTAAAATTGAGAGTGGTCCTTCTGGAGGCTCATGGTACACCCCTTTGTCTCCTACCATTTGCAGCCCTCACTTTTCAGAGCTTTATATAACCTGATGTTGCCAAGACTGTTTGAAGTATTTTTGCTTTAGGTCCCTTGCAGCAGTCAATGAAAAATTCATAGCCAGTTCTTGCAAATACCAAATTCTAGCAAAGATTTTCCTCCCCAAGAGGTAGCACTTGTCCCTGTGTGCACTTGCCTCAGAGTAATTTCTATGTACAGAGAGTGAACATTCCCAAGCAGTTAGAAGTGAACTTTCAGTAGAATCCAGCCTTCCATCTAAAAAGCCTGAGTGTTTTTTATTCAATAAGGCAAATTATTCTTTATCCTCAAACTCCCATTTTTATGTTCTATAAAGATGTTTAAAATTTTAAAAATAATTTCAAACTCACTTTCAATTTATTCTTTGTGACCTTGTTAAGATAATTCATTTTTTAAATGTTATTTTAGTGACTGAAAAACTGTAATAAATGAGACATGACAGTTGAACAGATACACTACGGAGATACAAAAGTGAAGACTTTAAAACCTTGTAATAAATGAGATGATAAAAATGTGGGAAGCTATTTAGTGTAATTACTATATTCCTTAGCACTTATTCTAGTAAGGCTTTAAATACAAAAAAAAATACAAAACACTTAGATCATAACCTCAGAATCCAGTTCCATATTCCCCTTGAGATCCTTCAAAACCCATCCTCTTTGTCTTTCCAGAAACCATATACAACTAGGAGAATCCACATATTTTGTTAAATAATGGTGAACTTAACTAACAATCATTGTTAGCAAGAGGATGGGCTAGTTAATCACATTCTCATACACAACTGACAGCAGTATTATGTGATATTTTGCAAACCATTTGGTCATATATATATTTGATATAATATGCATATATACACATATTAAAGTTCAACTTCACACCTAGTCTTTTACATAATATTATATTTGGAACACCATATGAAAAACATATAAACACACAAGTAATTATGTATATACCCATATATGCATACATTTACATATGTGTGTATATATTTATGCAGAGATTACAGGTATAAAATATGTATATGAAAAGCAGTTATATGCTGTCGCACCCCCCTCGCCGGCAAGGAAGATGCAACACCAGATTCTTCTGCAGCAACTGACCAGGTCCTTTATTTGGCGTATACACTCTTCTTTCTTCTTCCCTTCTCCTTCCCCTTCCCCTGGCTCTCAGCTTAAAAGCTCTCCGGTGATCCACTCACTCCCAGCCACGTGGATGCTGCCCATTGGGTCATGCATGCTGACGCTCACAGGCGTGATCGACTCATGCCAAATAAAGAGTTATTTCCTAGGGAGCGCTCCCCGTTGGGGAAGGCGGAGGGCAGAAGCCGGCGCCATTTTAGGCTGCGGCTTGATCGCAGTCCCAACAATATGCATCAGTATATATAAAATAGATGATGATAATATGGACTATATCTCAACTGCAAAAATCTGAATAGGCATTATGAAGCATCTCAATATCTACAGATGAAATAATTATCAAACAAATGTCTCCTGCTTGTCACAGAGTCCTTTAAACATAGTGACAAAGTCTAGTATTAGGAGAAATACCATGGTATGCTAACATTCTAGGTTGTAAAAGAAAATTACATGTATAAATATATTAGCTAAAATGTCCTTAAATTTTATATCTGGTGTTGTTCAGTTTAAACTCAAATGTAGAGACAAAGAGCATAACTTTGCCTTTTGTTTGAGTGTCTCTGTATATAATTAAGATTTAATTATAAGTAATATTAAATTTGGAAAAGATCCCTATTTCCTGGTTCCAAAGTAATCTTAGGTATGGTTTGGAGTGATCTGCCATTACTTTATGCATAAAGTTCCACAAAATCTAGATGGCTTATTAAATGTATATGAAATGTTTTAGTGGAGTAATTCATAGAAAAAAAATTATTATTTTTGAATCTTATGTCTATCAAATACTGTGTGAACTTCAGAAAATCCAAATATAATATAATATAATATAGTGAAATAGTTTGTAAACTATTTTATATGGGAAATTCTGCATAGGTAATGTCATATAGCAGCTGTAAGAAGATACAAATATTACAGGGAACAACTACAAAAGGGTTTCTTCATTCATTTGTTTACCTACAGAAAAAATTTAAATACTTGGTGACCTTCTGTACTAATTGTGACCAGTTGACTTTGAGTATATTTTAGCTTTAACTGTTCATTGTGTGTATCCATTTTTTAATGGTTTTAGTCCATTTCTTCTTGCAGTATCCTGATGCCCTCCATTGAAAAACAATGAGTTTTTGAAATCTGTTTATGGCTTGCTCCATTTTCCCATATTTGTTTACATCCAACCTTCATAAGACATTTGTTACTCAGACATGTAACATCTTGAAGTTACGAAAAATGATACATTATTATACATACTTATAATTAGATAATTTATTCTATCTTTTAAATATTCTTTATCCTAATCTAACTTGATTATCAATGCATTTATTATGTATTAACTTTTATTCTAATGTTTACTTATCAGTATTTGTGAGGCATCTCACAGGATTAATAAAAAATATTTCTTAAACAAACATATAATTAACTAAATAAATGCTTGTATATTGAATTTATTTTTTTAAAATTCATTATTTTATTGTAGAGCTTCAGATGCCTTCATGGTTGAGGAGACAGATCAGTGGATGAGTGTTTGCTGTGTAAGTATGACAATTTTGGTTTGCATTAGAGCACATCTACACCCTAGCACTGATGTGATATGATGTGAAAACAGGATGAATATCAACCAGCCTTTCCCTACAAAAAGTAGTGAGTTCTAGGTAGTGAGAGACACTGCCTCAAAGGAATTTGGTGGAAGTGGTAGAGGTGGATACCCAGTATCTTCCTGTGTCCTCTACCTGAACATGTACTGAAGTACACAACAACATATAAACATGAACACATGTATAGCACAACATGCACATAATAGAAAGTAAAATGAACTTTGTACATTCTCTAATAGCACCAGTAAAAAATAATAGGAATTTTTTCTATGTTAGAACTAGCAATATGTCTTAGTGAATCAAGGGAATTGCTACAAAGTCTGACAACCCAAGTTAAATCCCCAGAACCTATGTAAATGATAAGGCCATCCCCACAAGGACCACACACACACACACATGGCGGCATGCACACACAATAAAATGCTAAATTAATCAAAACTTAAACCCCATGATATCACTCATCTTTTTAAGATTCAGTCCCGTCCTTCTAATGCTATAGCACCCACCAAAATACAAATAAGCAATGAATTATTACAGTGCTTGCTGGGAAATTATCATAGAAACCCAGAAAAGAGAAAGACTCTTAAGTTATTTGAGAAAAACTATCCAGAACACATTTATAAAGAAAAGCTGTGCAGCTATATCATCAATTATCAAACATTCATTATGCTGTATCATATTTCCCATTTAATTTTATTGAATTTTTATAGAAAAATTTAAAAAAGTTCACACAAAATAAAATATATTCATGTCTATTTTACATTATAATTAAATAAGATATCAGAAAAGCCACAGCAAAATTTTACTTATTGAAAGAAATTAGATAACATTAAAGAGCATTGCATTAAGAATTTTTGTAGAACTACTACTGCTAATTTTTTACTTTTATTATATTTGTAGTAAATTCTATTTATGTACCACATTATAGAATTTCTTCCCAGGATTAATAAGGAAACATATAGCATATTCGTATTTTAAGAAAATTTCCCAATGAAAATCTCCTGTGCTGGATGAGGAGAATGGATCACTTTTATTTCATTTCTCATATTCAGTTTGACAATGAGGTAATAGTCTTATGGTACCACTAAGATTATAGCACTACAATCTGCTATTCAATAATATATAGCATTTCTTCAGTCACATAAAATACTATATTCTAAGACTGAAATTTCAAATTTTTCTTAGAGACATTTTCTGAATAAATTTTTGAACTAACAATCAATGTGAATCTATTGACAAATACAGTATAAAGAGAAAGACACCAGTAATACTTAGAAGGATACAAAATATGGGAAGTAGCTGTTTAATTTGAGGTTGATACTCATGTAACTAAAACTATTTTCAAAAAATATTCTTTGTCTATAGTATGTGTATTTATATTTACAGAATTTTGTGAATTGTTTGGCATAGAGCTAAGCCTTCCTTAAAAGTATTACAATTCTTTATAAGCTCCTTAAGTTTCAGTGTATTTTTGGATGGGAAGACATTTTTTATTTTTTCTATCAAGCTTTCAATTAAGAAACTGCGATCTTAGGAGTGAAATGATTTAACTACACTGAAATTTTATTGTCTATTTTCTAAATCACAGATGTAATAGTCTTTAGCACAATAATAAAGCAACTAGTACTGGAAACAGAACTCAAATTGTTTTCTGGTATTCTTCACTGAACCCAAGAGTCCTTGTAGTATAAGAAAAGATGTTACCAACTGTGCTGTAACTCCAGACCTAAGGATATTGAACTGTTGATATGCTACACATACAATTTAATTTATTCTATACTGTAAAATAGTAAATAATTTTTAGACTGTTTTCAGAAAGATAACTCACATGATATATTGTTTTTATGCACATATATTCTTATGTAGGTAGATGCATGTTAATACATATGTATAATAAGAGTCCAGAGGCACTGAGGATAAATGGAAAAGAAGAAAGTAAGAAGAGAGGTGCTTTTGTCAATTTAAAATATTCTTTTTCAAATAAAAATTCAGAAAAACTGTTCCCCAATAATTCTTCTAGATGCTTCTGTTTCTGACATTGAGGTCTTTGGTTCACTTAGGAATAATTCTTGTGCATGGTAATAATTCTTGTGCATGGTGAGAGGTAAGGTTAGAGTTCCCTTCTTTTACATGTAACTATCCAGTTTCCCCACATTTGAGATTCTCACGGCTAACATCTCAGTCTATAGTGGGGAAAAAACTACAACTTTTCTTCCAAAAATCAGAACTCCGAGATAAATTTTGTTTCTCCACTGCTACTGAAGAGGATAGAAAGTTCTATGCAAAGGTGTGAGGAATGAGATGATATATTCCTATAAATGTGAAATAATGGGTTGAAGCCATTTGTTTTTGATAATTCTCTATATAATAAATCCCCAAATCTTGATGTGAAAATCTTTAGAACCAACCATGGAATTTAGTCAAGATTTGACAAATAAGAACATCATAAAAATAAGAGCAATTGTTGTTATACAATAAAAAATTAAAATTCACAAAGTATCAAATAATATAAAAAGGTAATGCTTTATATTTAAGACCATTTACACACACATATATAGCACCATGTGCATATACACACATTCAAAAATTAGGCAGAGTGCCATAGAGAAACACACACATATATGTACATATATACATATACAGACAAATAATGCAAAGAATTATTTAGAAACAGTTAGTTATCTGATAAAAATAAATAGTATTTAAGTGTCCTAGGAATACTTATAATAACTATTGATACTAAATATAGTCAATAGACAAAAGACACATTAATAAAATTGATTGCAAATTTTTATCTCAATTATAAATACAAAAATCTAAACTAATTATTTTGGATGAGCCTTTTTTTTTGAGTTTTCCACTACCATTGGCTCATAATAAAATTTTACAGAGATATAGGCATTCATGCTGTCTTTGCAAATTACACAGAGTAAAGATTAAAATTTTTTGTGCTTGAATAAGAGTGGCACATTTATTTATATTATTATTATACATTATATTTATAAATGCCTGTTCTGCCACCATCAGTTTACTCAATATAGTGTTTGTAAAACTTAAAACACAATTTAATAAACTTAGAATTTGAACACTGTAAGAAGACTTAAAAAATGAGGAAATGTCTTTATCCTACTAACAATTCTAATGTCTTTCCATATATATTTATATATTTTCTATAGATTTGCCAAGATAGCAACAAATATAACATAATTTATATTGAATCCTACAGAATGGGTTAGTAACCATCAAAGATTAATTTGAATCAGAATGAGGCTGGTTAAACAGGTGCATGCTGTGTATATATCTTGCTCATTGATTTCATTTTTATCTACTAATATCTTGGTAGAGCATATTACATAAGTGGCATACTTTCAGGTATAATTCATGGTATTCAGTGATAGGACGAGGTCTATGGCATACCACAGAATTCACATCCAAACTTCCTACAGTTTTTTTTTTTAAAAAAAGGAGAATATATTTCTTTGAAATAAAACATATCATTTAAAATTTGTACATTCAAGCCTAAAATGTCTATATTAAATTGCATAATTGTATTATTCGATGGCTGTCCAGCTTCTTCGAGCTGGATAAAAGATCTAAAGGTTATTTTCTTGTCATTTCTCATTTTCCTACATAGGATCCACCCACTGACTTTTTCAGGAGAAAATGGAAGTTTCAGACAATTGCACAAATCACCTTTGTGATTTTTTTTTTATCACTTTTTTCTGCCCTAGGGAACTTACATATATAGGCTAGTTTAAAAAGAGCAAATTTTATCTTATTATGTCCTATAGAAAAAGCTCAAAATTAGCTTTCTACATATTGTGTAATGCATTACTTCATTCTCAAAAATCTTGGTGTCACTCAACATTATAATTTTTTTAAAGAAAAACATTGAATGAAAGAGAGAAAATCAAAACTGAAATAGACCTAAGTGTTGTAAATGGTTTTTGGGACCCGTTTGGGCCAGAGGGTTGGACTTTGTCTGCTGTGGCTTTTGTCTCTCAAAGAAATGAATTAGACACTTATATTAACTTTATAGTTTGGCCTATGTCTCATGTATATTATTAGTTAGCTCTTTTATCTTAAATCAACTCATTTTTTGTAATCTACTAATCTACCTGCCACGTGGCCCAGTTTATGGCTCACTTATATGTTTTATGTGTCTCTTTTTTTGGGTCCAATGGAGACTGACTAACTTTATCCTTTTTTTAGCTGTCTGTTTTCTGATTCTCCATCCATTTCTACCCACCACACCTAAGATCCTTTGAACTGAAGCAAATGAGATTCTAAGTTCATCACACACCTTAATCCCTCAGATGATATTTTCTCTCTTTTGCTTTTGGGTGGGTGTAGTCATGTTTCTATTTGTTTGTTTTTTAATGTTTCTTTTTTATTATTATTATTAACAAAGAAGTCACACTTTCTATACTTGTATATCCTTATTCAAGGTCCCTTCCCCCTCCCACCACATCAGGTCATTCTTTCTTCTCCACAACTCCCCATCCCCTTCCTAGGGAGGCAGCAGGCAGTCCCGTGGTCCCACAGTCCCAATATTGCTTAGTTCAGTCTCCACTCCTGGCAGATCCGGTTTTCTCCCCCCAACCTCAAGACTGAGTCAGGTGTTCCTCTAGGGGGAGGGGGATCCAAGGAGACAATCCAGGGTGTTTCTGATCCCACTGTTCAGTGGTTGTGGTTTGCAGCTTGGGCATGCTTTGCTTTTTGTTTGTTTGTTTGTTTAGAGTCCACTAATGAGTGAGTACATCCCCCTGCTTATCTTTCTGAGTCTGTGATACCTCGCTTAGAAGGATATTCTCTATGTCCATCCATTTGCCTGCAAATTTTAGGATATCATTTTTTCTTACTGCTGAGTAGTATTCCATTGTGTAGATGTACCACAGTTTGTTAATCCATTCTTCAGTTGAGGGACATCTAGGTTGTTTCCAGGTTCTTGCTATTACAAATAATGCTGCTATGAACATAGTTGAGCTAATGCCTTTGGAGTGTGAATGTGCCTCTTCAGGGTATACACCCAGAAGTGGTATTGCTGGGTCCTTGGGGAGATTGATTCTCAATTTTCTGAGAAACCACCATACTGCATTCCAAAGTGGCTGAACAAGCTTACACTCCCACCAACAATGGAGGAGTGTTCCCCTTGCTCTGCATCCTCTCCAACATAGGCTGTCCTCTGTGTCTTTTATCTTAGCCAACTGTGAGAAAAGAAGAGGAGACATGAGTGGACTTCATTCTTTTCTCACAGAACAATGAGAAATGATTGTTCACTATTACTAGACATGTAAATATTAGTCACTTCATCTCCCAGTAAAACAATGTTTGCAAGTCTTTGTAACAAGAGCAAGGAGCTAATAACATTAATTTATAGAAAATATTTAATAGTCATCCAGAGAGAGTGGTTTCTCAATTATTGACTAAATGAAGTTGTTCAATCAATACAGAACAGAGTATTTTTATGTTTTTAAATTAACTTCTAAGAATGTCTGTAGCTACTAGCTGAAGACACTCCTGACTTCTTCATAGTGAAAGTACTAAATTTCCTGCTTAGTGACTTTTTGTGTGTCTTATTAAATATTGCCTTGGAAAATCAGATAAATGAAAGAGGATGTAATATTTAGTAAAATGAACTCCACTCTGTCAGACTGTGGTTTTATTAAACCAAATTCCTTTAGAATTAGATTAGACCATTTTAAAAAGTCAGTAAGTATCCCACTCAATCACTGAAAAAGAAATTTTTTTTGCAATGAAATCCTTTTCTGGTATTGAGAAGGCTCAGTTAGCAGAGCGCCTATCACACAATCATGAGGACTTCAGTTTGGACACCTATCATCATTTAAAAGGATGTCAGAAGGACCCATGTCTGTCATTCCAAATTTGAGTGTCAGGTGAGGAAAAGGCAGGATTCTAGAGCTCATTGGCCATACAGCTTAAGAAATTAGTGAAATTCACTTCAATGAGAGATCCTGCCTCAATAAATAAGGTTGTCATTAATAGTGGAAGATATACAACATCAACCTCTGGTCTTCCCATGCACATGCTCATATACATTGATACACAAAGATGTTAATACTTACTACACAGGGGACTTAGCTGTTGTAGAAGATTTCCGGCCCTGTTTGAGGCAGAGGTTTGGACCTTGCCCGCAGTGGCTTTTGTTCCCCCAAAGAAATTAATCAGACACTTATATTAATTTCATACTGTTTGGCCTATGTCTTAGGCACATTAAGCTGGCTCTTTCATCTTAATTCAACACATTTCTAGTATTCTATGTGCCACATGGCCCAGCCCGTGGCTCACCTGGATTTTTTACATGGCTCTTTTTGGGGGGTTGGATAGAGACTGAATAACTCTGCCCTCCTTCTTTCTGTCTCTCCTTTGATCCTCCACCCACTTCTACAGTGCTCCACATAAGCCAAAAAAGCTCCTTTATTTACAGCATACAGAGAACATTTCCACCATACATAGCTGGTAAATTATCTGTGTATGCTAAAAGGCCATAGATATAACTTAATAATATAATTCTATTACAACTATTAAAGTGTGTGTGTATGTGTGTGTGTATAAGCATGCACATCATTCTTCCACTACCTCAGTCAGATGACCTTTCAGACACACTGGACGTTCATTTACAACCGAGATTTATTGTGGTGGTAAGCATGGTTTAACAACTCCTGTCTTTGCATTTTGAGCTTTAATTATGCAAGCCTGCAGAAATGGTATGTCCAACTCTGAAAACCATTTTCTAAATTCTGCTTAGAAATGAATGTATTATCATCTCATGTTAAACTTCCAGCATAGATCTAAATTGTAAATTCAACCTGTCAAGATTTATTATCTTGGAAAATTGAGGCAGAACTTTTATGTGCTTTGATTATCTCAACTACAATACAATTGACCCTGTCAGTACTTCCCATATGAGCATGGTTGGGAGGTCATTCACAGGTAACCTTGTGTGCTCTCCATAGAACAGTGACTCACCATTAACAAGCAACCCTAAATTCTAAGGGCTTCTCAAATGAGGGAGGGGTCTCTAAAGCTGCACCCTCCCTCCTTGCTGAATTATGTAACAGGCTTAATCTTGCCCAGCTGCTGTGTTCCAAGGTACAATAGCCATGCTGTGTCTGGGGAATAGCAATTCAAAATATTTCCCTATGCACTTATGTACTTTCTTACACTTTGATGAGATATTCCCTGATCTTTGGCAGGAGGACTTTATGTGCATGGCCCTCTAGTGTTGAGTACTCACTGTTGCTTATCCTCCGTATTTTAAACAGTTATGATTCTCTGTATTCACCACTACCAACTTCAATTAAAAGCTTCTTTGACCAAAGTTAAGAACAACTCAACTGGGCCATGGCATATTATAAAGTTGGCCAAAAGTTAAGAATAGATGCTAAAGGTGGCAAAACAGGAACCAAAGCCTATGAGAATTCTCTCCTTTGCCAATTGACTGACTGCTCAACCAATCCAGTAAACACTAATTGATGATTGATTTGGGGACTAGGTATTGTACAAATCAGATTACAAGGGGAGATAGTCCCTGCTGCCAAGAATGCCATTTCATGAAACACCAGAATAAATAAAACCAGCAGGATCAATACAAAAGAAAAACCTATTACAAGCTGATGGCTAGCAAGCTCTCACCCAGAGTGTCACTCATTTAGACAACATCTATTCTACCCTTAAAAAAAAAATCAAGCAAAATTTGGAAGCCAACCTAAATCATGTTTTTCAAATGTGAGCTTTCCAAGGACCTTGCTGTTTTACCCCCTGCTTCTTGCCCATATTAAAAGTGCATTTTATTTGTCCCAAATGAACTCATCTCATTTCCCCCAATTTCTCTGAAGTACTTTCAGTCACTCCACTTCAGAGGCCTCTGTGCACTCATTTGCTGCTGGCATCAGATTCACCTTCAATCCTGAGTGACAGATTTTCGAAAGAACCCAATTAGAAGCCAGCTAATGAGCCCTCCATGGGCTCTACGAATAGCCAGATGACTGTTTATTTTCATCTTTTGAATTAAGAAAGAGACAGTAAGTCAAGAAAGGTAGGAATAAAGACCCACTAATTGAATCACGAAAACACCTGTGTTCCTCATTCTATATTTATTTACACACTTTAATCTAATCCTGTTTAATAGGTGCAAAGTGCTTTAAACATTCTAATTATGTGTTAAAGGGAAAAAAAAGACTGAATAAAAAGTAAAAATTAACAGGAGTGAGAAAAGAATAAAACTCAAGGAACAAAGAAATTTTAACTCCTTCTACACTGACATTCTAGGTTGTGAAGGTGACATTAAAACAAATATTTAAAAATTGTATTTATTATGATTCTGCAGTGCAATTTGATAAGTTTATAGGATATATTTGCAAAAGTTTATACATCTTTGTCAAAGTGTTACTCAAGTTGAAAGCTTGAGTTGGCAATAAACAGATATTAAAAATATTCCTGTGTCTGTGTGATTTTCAAAACTGTGTTTTGTAGTGCCTAGGAAACAACTGTTAGGAGCTACATTTGATTTTAGAAAGGAGACTTTCCCTGCAGGCCACTGAGACTGTGGGTGTCAACCACTTTATTTTAATTGTTTCTAAATGTGCAAAGGCTGCAGGAAGCTCTAACTAACGATGTGAATATTTAATAACCATGATTACTGTATAACCTTCTGCCTTTTATCCCTATCACAAACACCAACAGCAGCTGTCTTCTTTTCCTAAAAGATCTATTATGGTGAGGCAGTAACCTGGCGTGAGGAATGTGAACACTGAAATACTAATAACAGTGGCACATTAGACATTGTGAGCATCTTGAGTTGATCTTGGTGGCAAGGGGAATTAAAGAGAATGTCAACATTTGATACTTGGAAGTAAACACATCAGACCTTAGTGTTTTTATTCTTCCTCTTAGATAATTTATACTGTGCTTATTTGCTCTATGGGAAGTGATGACCACATGACTACTTTATTTCCCATAATCCCACTAAATAAGTAGTTAGAATATTTCTAACCTCATGAGGTTCTGAGGTTTTATAATTTTCCCAGTATTATCTTCAGCTTCTAAAAAATCTCTTATTCCAGAAATTGTTATTGTTAACACACGTGCTCTGGTTCAATTTTACCAGAGATGCACTACATGTTAAGGTATTTTGCAATGTTTCTTTAAATTTGTCCTGGATGTATCTCAATGATAGCATGTAAGCATGGTCATGACAAATATGCATATAATATTTTAACATTTATTATATTATTTTGATAATTATGTGTGGTGGAAATGTTTTTTGTATGTTGTAAATAAAGGACTGTTTTGGCCTATGCATAGCACCATTGAAGTAGGTGGAGAATCAGAGGGCAGGCAGGTAGGAGAAATTTTTTTTTATAGTGGAGAATCTTATGAATATTATTAACTGAAGATATTCAACTATTAGAAAGTATTGTGTGCAGATAAGGTTTTTAGATTAAGAGAGTAAGAAATGTAGAAAGAAGTAAGATTTAAGATTTAAAACAAAAGTGAGATAATATTGGTCTCTATATATTTTATCTATTTTTTTGTCTTACCTCAGGTGGCTTTTTTGATGTGAGACAGAGTCTCCAAGGTTTTATTTATTAATATGTTTGGGTTTAGAGAGGGAGAAAGCCACTTGCTCTACCTCTAAATCCAGCCTTTTTTGTGATCAAACCAGGGCCTCTTTTTTTTATTTATATATAAAGATATGTATATATATAATCATTAGATATAGATGTACGGTTGTGAGAATAGAGAAATTATCTTTAGTGTCTGTCAGTGTCAGGTGTCTTTGTAATCTCTTGTTGTCTTTTTTATGCTTTAAAAGTCTAAGCATTTAGCATCTTTTTAGTGTTGTAAAGAGGGTTGTATCTATTTTTATATACAATTTTGTATCAAACAAAATTGAGACCCTGACCCACTTTAGTTAAGTGAATGTTTTTTATCACATATCTAATTGTCTTGTGGCAACAGTTAGCCACTAGACAAAAAACTGTTGTGATATTGACTGCTTAATAATATGCTGTATAAACTAGACATACAAGTTCCATAAAAAAATGTGACCTCTAAACTTTGACAAAACAAGCCAAGATAGTCATTTGCCTTCCTGCTTTGCAAAAAAAAATTTCCAGGCATTCTTCAAGACACAAAGAAAAACTACTGATAGACTGTGACAGATTTCCTGTATCACTAAAAGGTATGCCAGAGACTTTAGGCCATAAAGGCTAAAGATAGTGCCCCAACATTACAAAAAATCTTTGAGTGACTGTCCAGGCAGACAGGTGTCATCTCTGTTGTTTTCTAGACTCTGAAAGTTACTTACACTTCCTGTTTATTTACATAATAATATATCCTTCTGTGGTCTTTGATGTGGTTAAAGGTTTAATAATTATAGATGTAGTTCTTTTTAGTTTAAAAGATATATTAGATATAAAACTTTAGACTCACAATAATAAAGTAAATATTCTCTTTTATTTTATAAATACAAATAGACTAAATATTGTGACTATAATTTCTGCTTGAGAGCTGTCCTGTTATAATTTTGCTATATGAAAATTAAAACCTTCCTTTTTAATTAAACAAAAAAGAAGAGATGTGGTGGAAATGCTCTCTATGCTGTAAATAAAGGACTGTTTTGGCCTATGCACAGCACCGTAGAAGTGAGTGGAGAATCAGAGGGCAGGCAGGTAGGAGATGGGTGGAGTCAGTCAGTCGCCATCCAACCCTGGAAAGAGAAACATGTAGAGGTACAGGTGAACCACGGGCTGAGACATGTGGTGAGTAGATTAATGGAAATGAGTTAAATTAAGATGAAAGAGCTAGCTAGTAATGTGCATAAGACATGGGCCAAACTGTATGAAGTATATAAGTGTCTGATTCATTTCTTTGAGAGACAAAGGCCACCGTGGGTCAGGTTCCAAAACCCAGGGCCCAAAGGGGCCAGAAAAACTTTTTACAACAATTATGTATATGAATAATGTATTTACTTCATTTTCACATTGCCTTCCCCATACAACTCATTCTGTGTTTTCCCAATTCCTACTCAACCTTAACTTTATGGCATTGTCTTCAAATGATATATGTACATATGTATATATACATGCACAATACTAATTGACATTATACATGTATATATACATGCACATATATACATGTATAATGTCAATTAGTATTGTTATAGTTTAAGCAAACAAGTTGAGGTTTCATGAATGAAGCTTCCTTGCCATATACAGAAAACAAATAGGTCATGGTCCATTGGATCTCACAATTTTTCCAAACACTTTTCAACAGTATTATTTTACATAGTAAATAACATATTTATTAAGTATTATATTCACAGCCCATCCTAGTAGCAGGATCTTGACTAAAAGGGACTATGACTGTGTTCCCTACCACAGAAGAATGATTGTGACAAGTTTAATTTGGTCTCTCCCTTTTCTTTTTAATTCAGGCTGGGATACTACATTGAGGATGAATCTTTTTGCTTCCAGTAAATTACCATGGAACTCAACTCTCAATTGTCCATGCCGCAAGTCTTACAGATTATGTGATCCTTGATCAAACAAGGATTCATACTGAGTTCAAGTTGCTCATGAAACCTGTGCAGCCATACATATGAATCAGTTCAGGAATTTAAATTTTTACATAAACAGCTTACTTTGCAAGTAGTAAAAATTATTTCATTTAATTATTTCTTGAAGAAGCAGTGAGAAATAACAGAGAAAATTCCCAGAGTATTTCTTCCTACAGCAAAATCCTGTTGAGATAAAATATCTCAGTCAAATAAATGGAGGATGTTGTACTCTGCACAATATGGCCAACTCTATCAAAAGCTTTTTCCTCATAGATAATATATCACTGTTCTCTTTGAAGGCTTTTCCTCCTGGGGAATTCTCATCTTCAAAATTCAGCATCCTGAATTTCTCTTTCCTTTCACACCAAACTTCAAGCATGTTTCAACCATCTTCTCTTTGGGGGCATAAAGAAGATATCAAAAGAAACAACAAGTATGTGTTGGGTTTTTTTAAGATGATCCCCAAGACATCTTAAGGATAGGACCTACACTGGAGTCCATGCCTTCCGGCATTGAGGAGCCTGAGACACCTTAAATTAACTCTCTGTTATAGGAGAGAAAAACTTCTATCTTTTCTTTCATCTCTTGACTTTCACTTTATTAAAACAGAGTCAATTAAATCCTGAAGCTGCATCATCTTTCCAGCCTTAGAGCCCAGAACAATCACAATTTAAATCTTCCTGGGACAGAACACTACAATGCAATCTCCTTTTCCTGCTGGAGAAAGAAATCCCATGCCAGGACCTACTGAATGAGCAGCTGTCATAGCCACCTTATTCCCTGTTATGTACTGCTGGAATTCAGTGATGCAAGCAAAATAATTGGAGTTCAGAGCTGAGGGTCCACTTCAGTTTAGGAGCAGAAGGAGTCACACTTTCATCTCCCTGCTCCTACATCTGAATTTTCCTTTTATTGTTTATACCGACACCAATGAAACACTCATTTCATTATATACTAGCTGATTAAATATGTGATTTACATTTCTTTCCTGTATAGATGAGGCCTTAGAATATTTCTTTCTTATACAGACAGTTTTATGTAACAGTCTCTGGCCCATGTTAAAAATGGGAGTATGAATAAGGGGATACATGAATAAAAAATAAGACTTTATTCTATAAAAATAAAAACAAAGAAATAAAAATTCTGTTGCTTCTTGCTTGTTTGTTTTGATTTTAAACTATTGTTATTGTTCTTTCCTCTGGTTGCTGTGAAAATTAAATGTGATAGATGGCCTGTGTGCCACCAGCAATGAGTGCTCGCTTCACTGTGGTATCAAGTCCACAAAGCCACATGAACCCAGGTTCCAGTATGGCAGTGGGATTGTGATGTTCAGCTCCCTCCTCCCCAAGCCAGACTTCTAACTCTGGAAGTTTGCTCAAAAATTGGGCAGCTTCAGGTAATGGATCACATGCCTTCAACAAATGGCTTTTTCTCAAAGACACATGTTAGAGCTGGCAGGACATTCTGACCCATACCCTAGCCTCCAGGTATACTGTGAGCACCTAAGGCCAGAAAATCATCTGGCATGGAGAAATAAACACTGGGGGAAAAAGAGATAAAAGGGGAAGGAGGTGTTCTATATTCCCTTAAATTAAGTGTCAAAGTAAAATGACATTTTCTGTCCTTTTGCTACAAAACATAACTGAGCAAGAAAAACCTCAGCTCCAATCCTTTGAACAATCCCCATTAAGTTTTACTGACAGTGCCTACATCTGTTAGCTCGTTAGAGACAAAGTTGAATGCTACTTGGAATCAATGTTGGGCAATTTTTTGGATGCAACCTGCAGTCCTCCTGGATCATTTACTCATTTATCTTTGCCAATCCTTACTAATTTTGGCTCAGTGAACAAGAGTATGGTATCCAAGCTGATAGCCAGGAAATTCCCGGGAAAATTACTGGGTGTCCCAGCTGCCTATCTGAAGTCTTGGCGAGGAGGAAATGACTGGCATCAGGCCCACCGTGCAGGGTCCAGCTGTGCTGGGTGTACAGAGAGACCACAGATGGGGAAAGTCAACTGGGAGATTTGAGGTTCCAAGACCTCACTGGTGGGAGGTAAGACAATAAAGGGGACTGAGCTGCCTGCACCTTTTAGTATGTGGATGAGAAATGGCCTCTAGTATTCTGGGCATGCATCACATGCAGACAGTGAAGGAGTGGCCACTGCGGAGTCCAACATGTCCTGTTTCTAAGTATCAAGAAAAGACAAGGAGGGGCTGGTTGATGAATTGCATTAGGTGCTGGCCTTTACTTCTTCTCTTCTCCTAACACATTTTACACTTCTGATTTCTGTCCTCAGTCTCTATCTCCCTCTCAAAAGTAGACATTATGATCATGTAGAATAATTAAATTAAGCAAACAGCATGATAGCTCTATGTCATAGAGTAGTCAGAAATACTGTAGACAAATACAGCAAGAATAAAACAGGAAAACTATACACTGACCATTATTTGAGCTTTATGTATTTATCATTTTCTTCAAAAATCAACGCAGGTACTAAGTTTACAGAAAAGCCAGATATTAAAATTAAACAAATTGATGGTGTTGCAGGACACACATTTGAGTTCACATTTTGACATAAAAGTGATCATCAATCATAAAATTGAAATAGAGATTTGTCTTCATGAATGTTTTAAGCATTAATTAAATTGTGAATTACATACTGCAGCTGGAATTATTGAGCTTCTAAAAATGAATAACTTTATTTTTTACTCTTTATATTATGATACTTAGATTTGGTGTCTTTACAAAGTAAATTCCTGTTGCCTCGTTTCAGTGTCATCATAAGAAAGCACACATTTAGATCCCTATCTTCCTGTCTATGTGAGGTCAGAAGTCTGCAAATCAGAAGTAATCAAAAAAAATAAAAAAAATTATCTTCTTCACTGTAAAATTTTAATTTTGAATTAACTTTTACTATTCATTTTAATTTGAACGATTACTACATTTCACTTTTGGATGGACTGATTTCAGTGTTTCTGGGAGCACATGTTCTCACATGAAATAACATACCTGTGGAAGTCAGAAGCCAGCTTGTAGGAGATGATTTTCTCTTTCTACTGTGTATGTCCCAGGGATCATAAGTAGGCCATCATGTTTGATGGCAAATATCAAAATCTTCTATCATATCAATAATTTCAATTGTTATTGTAAATTGTTGTAAGGACACACTAATAGCCATACAAAATCTGTTTAAGATGAGATTGGGAAAGAAAAGTGAAGAGTAGAGAAGACCCTGACAATTATTTTTTGTCTTTTGCATCATAGCAGTTCTCCATCTCTATACTCAAGGGATGAGTTAATAATAAAAAAAAATGAGACTGACGTGCTGCCTACTTCTGTATTGATGGCCTCTGGCAGGACTGTAGGTGAGGAAATACTTGCTTTCTTTAAGGGTCTCGCCACAGGGAGTTTAATTATGCTCCAGTAAATAAATGAGCAGCATGAATGGACGGTTTTGTAAATGGGGAGATCCTAAGAGTGGGTATGAATCTGAGAGGACTGATAACAAAGATTGATGGGGTATATGATGTAAAATCACCAAAAAATAATTACATATATATATTTATATAAAATAAATTACACCAGAATAAATAAATAAATGATATAATAAAAAAGTCAAAGATGAGCTAAATAAAATATCTGCCTGCCTTTTACCCTGTGTATCTCTGAGATTCAAATTCCATAGACCTTTATGTATATTAAGTATTAACCAAAAAGTATGTAAATGAATCATTGTGAGTGAACATCACCATAATGCTCACACTTTGGTAATGCTTATTTTATGTATCCCAACTATTATGGTAATAGCTTTGCTTGCTCATGTCACTTTTCCATAGCACTTTGAATATTTCTCAAATTGAATTAGAGCTATCACTAAAGATTTCTCCTGATAATGGAGAAAAAATGAAAATTAATTGCTAATTATTTTACTTACTCTGGCTGGTCACTTAGTCAGTGCTCTGGACCAGTAGATTTATGTGGTGCAGTTCAATTAAATATGACAATACGGCACCAAGCTAAGGGTCATCCTTTTGGGGATGCAAAATCTCCACTTACAGAAGGGCTCTCTGCTTATTACATATTACGATAATATATCCTTTTAAAATGTCATTCTTATTTTTATACATTTGGAAGTGGAAAGTAATAGATTAGTAGATAAGATATTCTCAGAAAGTATGTTTCTTTTTCCTTTGAGATGAAGAGTAAAATGGAATTGTAATTGCATAAAACTTTATTCTGGCCTGAATTCAGATTCTTTCTAAGTATTTGAAAGGTTTATGGAAACTTCTAACCATGTTATAAAGCATACAATCAGGAGATATTTTTTTCTCCTTTTAAATTAGGGACCTAAGGTTGAATCTAGATTATTTTAAAAACTTTCCCATATCTTTATCGCTATGATAGATAAAGATAGCTTAGGTAAAACATATAAAATGGACTCTTGTTGGAATTGAGAATAGAAGCAGCTTATCTAACTCACAGACCACATTAGAGCTAATCGTTAGGGTCACATTAAGTGAAACAGACCCAGTTCATTTGTACATAGATATTTTTATGAAAGAAAATTCAGAGAAGGTTATATCAGAATTAAGTTATATTCATAGATAGCTAGTTCCATAATCTAGATTTTATCTGTCTCACAAAGTACTAGGCATAAAAAGTCTGGATTGTTGCAATTATAATGCATGGAAATCATGCATCTGCTTTCCCTTTTAAAATTTCTATCTTCTTGTTTATATAACTGTCCAGAGAGAGGTCTGTTGGAGTTCAGGATGCACATGCCTTCTGTTGGGCCAGAGCAGTCATTTTAAGTTGTGCAACTGGGACCAGAAATTTGGTAATGAGACATGAAAGATAGATAACCTGAGCTCCTCCCAGGCATCCATTTGTCTCAGATAGAGCTATGATTTCCATAGATTCACCAAGTTGTAGCCCACTCTGCATGACAGGATCCATCTCCTGCAAGTTTGTTGACAAGCCAAGCACACTAACTGGTGAGCGATGTATGAATAAACAGTATATGTAAGTAAAATTTGGCTCTAATACAAAACGAAGGGCCACTGCCTTTGGGCCACATTTGCCAGATATAAAGTAGAAGCAACTATACTATAGCAGAGGATTAAAATATCAAGAATTAAACTTCTTTGTTTTACCCTGACTCTAAAAGATAATGGAGCTGAGAGGAATCAAGTCATTTTCCTGAATTTCAGTGTTTCCTAAAGAAAACAAAGGTGAATGTAATTTTACATAAATTAAAAACAAGAAATCAGTAAGTTTTAGTAAACCAAATAGAAGCCCCAGAGCTTGCCCCTACACCTACCATCATTTTATCATATTTCTTTACCTGAATAAAAGCACAGATGGCCAATACTGTGATTCTGAGTCAACAGAACTCAAATAATTTTACTTTCTTGTTTTATTAGTAACAAATCAAACTACAAGATAAATATAAATTCTGATTTACTGTCTTTCTTCTTAAAAACTTATACCTATGCAATACTAATTAAAAAAAACAAAATGCAGTATCAGAAAACATTCAAAGTTGTATTACATGTCATTTATTTTGTATATAGTTGGAAAGGGGAACACAACTGATGTGGACACATGAAGCCAGAGGACCACCCATATCCATGCACTCCATATCCATTGAGCCCCTTGGAGTGAACCCAGGTTGTCATACACATCAGTAGGAACCTTTATCCAACAAGCCATCTTGATAGACCCTATCCTCCTCTTTATTCTTGAGATGAAACCAATTTCTTTCATATGCTGACTACCTAAAGTAGAATTCAGCTGAGTCTCTGCATACAGACACTTGTATATTATGTTACCATTTTCCCTTCCATAATGTCACTTTCTTAAGTACTCTCCAGAGCTCATGTGTTGGAATCCTGCTCACCAACCTACAGTGCCAATGGTAGATAATGAAGACTTTAGGAAGCAAATAGGACATAGCAGAAGGAATTCAGGTCTCTTTCTAGAGACAATAACTTGGAAGTGATATTGGGACCCCATGTTCTTTTGTCTTTTTCCTTTGCATCTCAGTACCATTTACATTAATAAACCCTTGCCACACTCCTGCAAGCAGTAATAATGCAGCAATAGTTCATGAGTAACAAAGATAAGGAACAGGACCAGAAAGTTCCAAGAATTTGGGATGCTCTAAACACCTCCTTGCTAATAAGTTATTATCTCAGATACTTTGGCAGGGATAGAAAGTTCACTAATACAAAAAGAAAAAAATCATATTCATAAAGAACTGGCTTATTTGTCATATGACTTGGGGTCTGGCACATTCCATATTCCTGGAAGTAGCAGCAGGTTCAGTATACTATGAGGAGATGATGTTTCAGGTGAGCTCAGAAGCAGTGGGGACACAGTGTCCTTCATCTTTGGGATTTTATTATTTCCTCTCATGGCCTTCTGTTGAATGGATTTGGCCCAACAATATGGTGAGATATAATCATCTTTATCTACATACTATTAATTCAGTAACCTGTACAGTCAAATCAAAGGCACACCTTCACAGCAAGTTCTAGACTAGTGCCCCAAGAGTCTGGGCTTTATAGAAAAGCCAAGATGACACATAAAACTAACCAACAACTTCTCTTAATCCTTCTAGATTCTTTGTTGTTTGTATTAACTAGTATCACTCAACAGAAAATAAGAAGTAAAACTGAAGAACACACAATTCCACATAGGTTGTCTCAGTGTGTACACATGGTTCAGATTCCTTACCACATAATAAGCTGTTAAGAGCTGAGAACATTTTGAGTAGTTTCACAATAACCTGTAATAAACATGACTGGAACAAAGTCAATGAAATAATTCCTAGTGATCCTCTGCTATACTCATATATTTTTGCATAGTCAAATCATCATCAGAGAGACTTCCTATAGCAGCTGATGGGAGCAGATGCAGAGATCCACAGCCAAACATTATGTTGAGTCTAAAGATCCCCACAGAAAAAATGGGGAGGTAGAATTGTAGAAGCCAGAGAGGCTGAGGATACCAAGAGAACAAGGTCCACAAAATTAACTAAGTAGGACTCATAGGTGCTCACAGAGACAGACTGAAGTGACAGCCACAGAGCCTTCAGGGGTCTGTGTTAGGTTCTCTGCATATATGTAAGGAATGCTGGCTTGAGGTTTGTGGGGAGACTCCTAGCAGTGGGAGGGAGTGTACCTCTGATTTTTGCCTGTTCTTGGGATCTTTTCCCTCTTCCTGGGTTTACCTTGTCAGGGTGTTCTGTCATATCTGTCTGAGTTCTGAAGAATCAGCATAATTTGCACATTAACCTTTATTATCTATTGATACCCACTGGAGGTGTTAAAATGCAAAATGATGATAGAAGGAGGTGAGTCCCAGCTTAGTTACATGCTCTACATTAAATATCCAACTGAACTCCATTTCTAAAATATATTGGGACTTCTATGACAGTCTAGGGATAAAGTATCATACTGCATTAAAATAAGTGTTCAGCACAAATCCATATTTTGCTAATTCTTTAAAGAGTGCTCTCTAAAACATGATACATAGATAAACTGGGTACACTCAATGAAATTTTATGTAAAAGGGAGGGGGAAGGGACCTTGAATAAGGATATACAAGGATAGAAAGTGTGACTTCTTTGTTCATAATAATAATAATAAAAAAAGAAAAAAAAGAAATTTTATGTAAAAATTACTGCAAGCATATGAGGAGCTGGAGGGATTGCTCAGTGGCTACAGCATCTGCTGCTCTTCCATCTGGCACAGGTACAATTACCAGAACCCATGTGGTGGTTTACAACCATATACAACTGCACTTCCAGAGGATCCAGTACCCCCTTTGGTCTCTGAGAGCAGCAGTAATATACATGATGAACACATATATTTACTGGCAAAGCACATAAATTGAAATCAATAAATATAAACAAAACAAGACAAGTAATGAGCATTATTTAAAGTGACAGAAAGTCCTTGGAACATTCAAATTTTTCAAAAGAAAAATTAATTTCAAATATAAAATTATTACTGCAGAGATAAAATAGTGTAAATTATGATGTAATATTCTAGTGCTGTTTTTATATTTGAGTATATTTCTGGTCAGTCAAACTTATCAATACCATTTTTTTCTGTCATCCATGGTGGCTCACAAGTGTAATCTCAAGACTTGGGAGATTGAAGCATAAGAATGGACATGTAATTCAGGCTGGTCGGAACTAAAACTAAACCATGTCTCAAGTCTCACTTCAACTTCCCTCCAAATGAATATTTATAAAGATTTAAACTAGAGAAAACATATTCCATTAAAGAAAAAAACTAATTGGTAAGACCTGAATAGTATAGGAAGCTTTATGCTTGATTCTCTAACATGCATGAAGAAATATATGCAACTGCCATTTCGATTATAGTTCAGCATAATATAAACAGTTTTGCTTTGTGGGAAACAAGTTCAGGGTGTGTTGTTTCTTATGGCCTTATATATCTGAGTGGCCAAGACAACCTCCTACTTCATACCACCCGTGTAGTAGCCTAGAAAGGACCAGAGAAAAGGATGACAGAGTAACCACTTACTGCATCTGGCATCTCCTTCAATTTGCTATAAAAGGTGAAGCTGAGTTGAATTTTTTTCTCCTTTGTGATGAAGAGCTCAGAATGTGGTCTTAAAAAAGATAACAATAGGCCAAGAATTCTGTGTGAAAAAAAGGCTCTTTCTTCCAGCAAGACTCTTGAGGAAATGCATGGAGCATTCAAAGAATGAGCTGATTAAAGCTAAAATGAATCAAGTCAAACTTTAAACATATTGAGGAAATGCCTGGAAGTAAAGACCTGAAAATGGAGAACTGTTCTCATCTTTTATCTCTTTTCTAATTGAAAATGTTTTGAAAACTGAGTCTAAAAGATTTAAGAGGCTTCAGATTGTGCTCAGTTCACAAGCATACAGATGTGTGCAGCAGGTGCCATTTCATAATTTTTATAACATGCATGGCTTCCTTTGTTTTTAAGGAATCAGTATTGTTTTCCAGTGGAGGAAACAGGAGTTTACCTTTTCGAAAACAAAACAGAATCTAAAATATCAAAATATCAGCTTGATTTTGATCCTTAATCTATGTCTTATAACCAATCTGCATGAAAGTATTTTCTGAATAGTTTTTAAATCTTTGTCTTTGTCTGTTTGTGTGATTACAACAAAATTACCAAGACTAGAGTTCATATATAACAGAAATTTAAATTCTAAGCTCCTTTTAAAAAAGTAAAAATTATTCTTTGGTAACTTCATATATGTATGCAATGAAGTTTCCAAATCTTTCCAATTCTTTCTGGACTCTTCCTACATCTTCATCCCAACTTCATGGCCTCATATTTGTTTTTTATTCACTGAGTTTAAAAAATGTTGTTCATCTGAGCAATATTGGGACCTTGGGGATGCTGGGGAGGAGATGGGGAGATGTGGAGAAGAGAGAGTGACTGGAAGGTGTGGGAGGGTAAGGGACCTTGAATAAGGATATGCATGGATAAAAAAAAATGTGATTTTATTCATAATAAAAATATTTTTAAAAAGAAAAAAGAAATGTTGTTCATATGCACCTGAATGATGGGAAGCCTTGTGGAGAATAGAAAGCCTGTGATGGGCCACACTATTGCAAAAATTGCCTCATTCTCCACTCCAGCAGGCCACCAACTGTAATGCCTACTCAGCTCAGGCCTGGAAGTCAAAATCATGTTTACTGTCTTCTTATTTGGGGGTTCAATAGCACACTTACTATGCTACCCTGCATTTCTTAGAGGCTTTCTTTAATTTTCTTGATTATTTCTTCATTCTTCTCTTTGACTGATAACCCCAACCAAACTGAGCATTTAGAATGAAGTTATCCTACATGATGGATAATGCTACTCCTTTAGGTCATTAAAACATTGTTGCCGCAGGAAAATGCCAGTGTTATGTGCAGGCTACCTCCCTAGAACTTCTTGATATAGATTTCCAAAACAGCATAGTTTACTCTGTTAGTTTGCTCAGAAGAATTATATACTAAGACCATTGATAAAAATATTACCCATTACCCACTTCAGTTACAGGACTGAGACAATCAAGCTAGAACTGAGTTGAACATTCCCTTCTTCCTGGCTGGTATACACAATACCAGGAGGTGATAGTAGGTTGCTGAGATTAAAACTCATTAACAGTCCATAACTAGCTATGGACTCTATCAGGTAACATATGGCCATTGGTGAAATTGTAGAATGATTGTTTGGGGAGCAACCAACTGTTTTCTGATTGGATTTAAAGCCTGATACATAGAATAGAGTGCTGGCCTGCTACAGTATGTGAAACCCAAACCCTATGGTCATAGGCATTGGGAGGAACCTACTATTGTTTTATTAAGTGTATAGATATATATTGCCAGGTGGTCTTCTAAAGCTTTATGTTTATTCTAACATAGTACTCTGCAGAGATGCTCCTTTCTGCTGCATATTAAAGAGTAAAGAAAAGTTCTGTATCTGTTCAATATGCAGAGCATAAGCAATGGCTAAGTGCTCAGCTGTTAATGGAGCATTTATATTGAAATCTGCAAAGCTTAAGTACATTGAAGAAAATGGGACAGAGGAAAGGAAAAAGTGAAGTATGGAAAAGATTGGTGCAGAATTCTACCATGTAGATACAATGTGGCTTTTGTAATAACAAACCAACAGTGGCCTTGAATACCTGCAGAAGACCTACACAAGATTTTGCATTTTAGCATTTCAGTGGATAAAGATGTCATAAAAGTAGGAGGGGAGTATTTCAAAAGGAGAATGAATTCAGGAGGAGAGGAAGGAGTTTGGAGATGAGAAGAGAGGTGAATGTAATTCTAATACATTGCATGTGCATGACACTTTAAAAAATAAATCTTGCAAACCAATGTCCCTGTGAATATCATAGAAAAGTTCTCAATGAAAGACTCAAAAACATCTTCCATGCCTGACTCCTATACAATAACACACTATCTACCATTTCAACCAAACTGGAACCTAGGCTGCCAAAGATGTCTACCACTTCTTTGTGTGTATAAAGTTGTCACAAATCTGTGAAGAATAAAATTAGATATTGCTATGTAGATAACTGGAATCACAGCAATATTCACTTGAAATGTTGCTATTTACTTGATATTGATATGGGACTCTGTAAAATACAAGTCATGCTAGTCAATACAGTTCTCACTGTATAATGATAAAGTGATGTTTTAAAATATATAAACTGTACATCTTTTTTTCTTTTATGTCTTCATTCTAACATCATTTAAGCCCATTCTTTACTGATGAACCTGAAGTAACCCACTCACATCAAAAATTATTGACTTATCCTCCATTTATTCTTTTAATATTTTCATTGATGTGTGACTAGAATCTATTTGTCCTTTTATGTGATTTTTTTTAGCCTGCATTCATATTGTAGCATCAATCTGAAAGCACTCTATTGTACTAATCTCTATCATCTTTCTTTCTATCTATCTATCTCTGTTGTAATGTCATAGCTGTCAATAAAAGAAAATATCTTTCTTATCTCAAATATTGAGAAAAGCTTAGTGTTACTTCTAGTTAAAATTAATCAAATACGCATAAATATACAAACAGAGAGACATACTAATGTTAGGAAATTATGAGACTGTGCAAGCAGTAGTCCATGGTCAGTAAAAGCAACTAGGGTGCTATTCAGATGGTTTAAACTTATTTATACTTATGTAGGTCCTTTTATGTTTCCAGTGAGATATTTAGGTTACACAGAAAAGGTGCCAATGTTCTGCAAGACCATGACTTTGGAAAAGTCCTGGCAGCATCCTTTAGCTTCAACCAAGACAGTGACCACCAGGCAACATCATCCATCAAAAACTTTCAAAGCACTCTAGAGTTGTATCTACTATGTTCTAGTAACATCCTTATCTGTTCTCTGTATACACACCATCATATGGACCCATTTCCTTCTCACAATCATCACTTTGGGCCTGAGAAACTTTGTAAAAGAATGTTTTAACACAGGAAGGAAATAATTTTTACCTTTCTATTCAAACAGTTCTGTGTCGGAGAAATCAAAAGTCTATTGAATTGAACAGAACAGTTTATCATCTCACCCCTTTCATGTCATGTATTCACACTGGTACAAAAAGACTGTGCATATTTGTGATCATATACACATTCATGGCTGTATGATCACAGGGATTGCTCAATAATTACCTATGAAGGTGTGCTCTACATTCAATACATCTTATACTACTCAGATTATTTATTTATATCAGTCACAATAATTAGGCTATAATACCTTACAGCCCACTACAGTATTCATAATCACCAGGGGAAACAACATTGATAACTAAAGAAGATTTGAATGCATACATCTTTTTGCACTTTTCAGGAGAGCAGAGCACCACTGCCTCTTTCGCCATATTGGACAATTAGGTTTACTTAGAAGTTTTATAAAGAAATGCTGAAGAGATTGACAAACAAAGTACAGTAACCTGAAATTAAAACATTTTATGGATTCATAATGCCCTTATGTGAAAACTTACTGTCCACTTAAAATATACACAAGTTGTTAAGTAATAGAGCATGGATAGAATATTACATAAATTAAAACAAAACTCTCTGAGCATTAATTTATTTACTGTATGAATGAGTGCATATATACTTTTGATTTGATTATTTCACCATGATCAATTAACTAATTTAGTAACCATAGGTATACAATGAATAATCACTCTGCTCTAGATAAAATTTAGCAATACTAAAACAACAAAATGCTCATAAATAAGCAGATTGTTTTGTTTTAATATTTTGATAATAAATAGAATACTGCCAGGAGAATTTAGCTCTTTTTTTCTATTTAATTGTATGACCAAGGTTGAAGTATAAATACTACTCACAAAATTCTCTTTCTCATTGTAGAAAATGTTAAAGAGCTAACAAAAAGTCTCTTTCTGAACTATACTTTGTTTTAACTTGCATATAATTATAATAATGGGAATCAGTATGTAACATTGTTCTGACACTAGTTTTTTTGTATTTTGAGGGTTTTTTTTTAGCAAATCTATTGAATTCTTATTTCAGTATTTTGAGCTAGTCACCCTTTTAATGATAAATTAGTTTGCAGCTGAAATATTGAGAACAGAAAGGATGCCAACTCCTGTAAATTTACAGAGACCATGCTGGGATTAACTTTGGCAGTCTGAAACTCTAGGTTTTCTGTGGAGCATCTCCAAACCTTTAACTTTAACTTACTGTTCATAGAGACATGATTGCATGCTTATCAATTTCAAGAGCACTTTGGGGTGAGAAGTTAATGAGCTCTTAATTCTCACGGTAATGAAAAAGTAATCTATTAATTTGGAAATTATATTATTTCTGGGGGCACCTAGGATAGATCTTTGCTTAGTTCAGTTTCAGTCTCTGATCTTAAAATCAGCCAAGTGCTCATTTTTCCATTTACTTTTGCTCAACAGAAATTGGACAATAATTGGAACAAATGCATATTTGAACTCTGACTCCATCACTAATACCTTTTAGACTTATTAAGAAGCCTCCTCTCTACCTCAGTTTTATTATATGAGGGGCAATAATGAGATC
Organism: Sigmodon hispidus; assembly: GCA_004025045.1. Lineage (NCBI taxonomy): Eukaryota > Metazoa > Chordata > Mammalia > Rodentia > Cricetidae > Sigmodon > Sigmodon hispidus. Next base: position 139,671 of record PVIH01003866.1, read on the forward strand.
AATTTTATACTTTAAAAATTTGATTATTTCATAGGAAATGCTACAGATTACATGATATGATATACATATATCATACACACAGACACACACACACACACACAGAAAACATATTTTCTCTTCCATAAAATTTGGTTTCTCTTCATATGGTTAAAATACTTTGAAAAGATAAAGACTAAATAAATATTTTCAGTCTACTTTTTTCTTTAAATTTCACAATTTTTCAGAACATTGCAAAACACAATTATTTGGTCTACTAATACTGGCTAGATGAAGTTCAGGTTTTAATGCTGTTTTGATTTCCTATGTAGTTTTAGTTACATAGTTTGCACAATAACTTAAAAAGAGAATTCTTGTTTTCTGGTTTAGTTATCCTTTTAAAATGAATAATTAATCTCATTCTGGAGGGAAAAATCAATGAGTCATTACTGAAAAAGATGAGAACGTATTAAATGCTCATTTGAACCATGACTTTGAAGCAGAATTTAGCTAATTTGGTAGTTAATTCTTTTTTATCTATGCTAACTCTGGAGAAATTTTATCACCAAGAAATTTGTATTTGTAGATACTTTTTGGTCTTTTATCAATGTCTATACCTATCATTTATACATATATATATAAACATACAAGCACACATATAGACATATATATGTGTATGTGTGTATGATCTTGAATGTTCACAATACAACCACAGGTAAAAGCAATTGGCCCAGCCAGTCTCTGAAAAAAAACTAGCATCTGAACAAAATAATCCCATGAGCCCAGAACCAGAGAAAGTGTCTCTCTCCCTGCCATCAGACAACCTTAGAAGAATTCTTCATGTGGAAGCCTGGATCCTGCAGAGCACACCTGCCTCCACATAGAATAAAATTGCAGGGCTTCCACACTAGATTGAATTTCTCTATCACTGGGTAGATATTTAACTGATGCCTTCACTGGGATGGTAACCAGAATACCAAATGCCATTCAATGAACCAGAAGATTATTCCCTTAAGAAATGCTGAATACCAGGGTTCTAGTTCAAGTAAATGCAATGAAAAGCAGACACACACACACACATCACACACACACACACACACAGAGAGAGAGAGAGAGAGAGAGAGAGAGAGAGAGAGAGAGAGAGAGAGAGAGAGAAAGAGAGAGATCAAGACAGAGAAAACAAAAGTATAGATATTAATCTTTGTTTCTAGAGATTTGCTTTTATCTTTTTTCATTTTAAGTGTGAGCAAAGACTAATAGTAACAACCAGGTCAATTGTTCCATATAACCAGAGATCTCACTTGGTCCTTCAGATGCTATTAAAGTCATTGAGACCAACAGAAAATAAAGAAAAGACAGATAATTAAGAATGCAACTCTAGAACACAGGATTTGAATTGATGGCTATAAATTTCCCCTTACCATTCATGACATGCTTAAACTTAACAAATTCTTCAGCCAACATTATTATCCCACTCCTAGGTAGAGAGTAGAATTTATGATGCTACAGTATTCTTGTACAGACATATGTGGTAGCAATGTCAAATAGTTATAACCATGATATTCACAGAATAAACTATCAGTGCTGTCAACTCTATTTTTGAAGGATAATGTAAATGCACTTGTAATGGACTAGGATAAATAAACAGGTACATTAAGAAAATCTTCCTATTTTTTTAATTTTATGTGGATATGTGTTTTGTTTACTTGTATGTCTGCAAACCACTCATGACTCTGGTGCCTAGTGATGAATCTTCCAGAACTGGAGTTACAGTGATTGTCAGCTGCCATGTGTTTTTGTGCTATTAACCACTGAGCTTCTCCTCAGCCCTACATAAGGTTTTCAAGAGGGTTACAAAATTACTTAAAAATGAAAAGCAAAATATGCTGAATATATGTAGCATGTGAACAATTATGATAGATGCCTTTGTGAATAGAATTTTGTACAAAAAAAAAATGTGTTCTGGGTGTTACTTGCTTGCATAACATCAATGAGGATCTGATATAAAGTTCCCAAACCAAGGTAGAAATGTCAAGTGTAGTAGTAAATAATTATAATTCAAGCAGGGAGAAGGTAGAAGTAGGTGAGAATCTGAAGTATGGTACCTAATCTGCATGGACTATTCAGTCAGTGAAGAAGACCTTGTCTGGAAGAGGTTAGGATATCTTCCCCACAATGACATCTTAAGATATTGTCCTCTGACCTCTGCATATATATTTTGACAAATGTATGTGAATCTGCATACACATGTGTACCTTTATAAACATGAACATGACCACACATATAGACTCACAGATTTCTACTAGATGTCCACAAGTATATTAAAATCTTCCTCTTCTTTGTTTGTCTATTATTTCTCATTCTAGTTCTCTTTGGAATTGTGCACTTTGAGGTCATATTATAGACACTGACATTATTAAATGTTCATCAACTCTTACCCTCCACTCAAAGTGGTACTTTATTCATTGGAGAAATTTTTTGATTTCTTTGAACTTTGTATGTGATGATAAGTAAACATATTTTCACAATTAAAAAGATAAAAGTTACATGATAAGTGCTATAAAATACACATAACCTACAAAAAACATTGAGACAATCTGGGAATTTTTCAAATATTTGAAAAATATGCTTCAAATAATTAAGTATTCCATTTTTCCAGATATCTTCATAAAAATAACTTGCAAGTGTCTATATTAATTTCTACCTTATTGCCATATCATTATGTATAATTATTATGTTAGTCACTAATGTTTCCTTGTATTAAATATATTGGAATATGTTTGCCCAAAATGCTTAAGAATTAAAACTAACATAAACTTATTAGAAAGCAAAAAAGAACGCACACTTTCAAAATACAGCAAATAAAACAAATGCTTATCAATTGCAATAAAAGAAACTTTTAATGTTTCTTTAAATACACACTTAAACTAAATTTGGAATATTTCAAGACCTACATCAAAAGGCTCAATATTGTTAACATATCAATTGTCTCCAAGTTGGTCTTTGTACCAAAACTTATCCCTACCAATAAATAAGCAGATCTCTACAGACTGGATCACTAACTAAAAGAAAATATTTTTGACATGACAAAATAGGTTTTAAAATAGGAAACAAGTTGAGAAACTCACACAAGTTGATGATGATTTTGAGATGACACAATTCTGGCTACAGATTGGTATGGATAACAATATCTTGTAAAGCTAATACTTAGAAATATTTTCACGTGTACAACTTATTGCCTTCAAGGATATTGCTATAATGGTTTGATACATTGGGTCAATGTTTTCAGTGAACAATAGTAGACCAATAAAATGTTCCTGTGGATTTCTAGTAAATATGTGAAAGGGTATCAAAAACAGAAACATTATATTGATCTACCAATTATAGTATAGTTTAAAAATAACAAAGTCTTTTACATGAGCAATAGAATAAATAAAAAATTATTAATTGAAATTAAAACATAAATTTGAACCTCTGTTGTAGGAAGTTTTGGGGGGCCGTTTTGGCCTGGAGGTTTTGTATTTGGGTCTCGGCAGTGAGAGTGCCGAATTTTAACACCATTTGTTGTAGTAAGTTTTTCCTGGGCCATTTGGGCCGGGAGTTTGTGACTTGGTCTGTGGTGGAGGTTTGGAACTTGGTTTGCGCCACGGCTTTTGTTTTTTAAAAACCTTTATTTATTTATTTATTTGCCTTGGTGTTTGCCTGGAACTGGAACTACAGGCAGTTGTTAGCTGCCATGTGGGTGCTGGGAATCGAACCCGGGTCCTCTGGAAGAGCAGACGGTGCTCTTAACCACTGAGCCATCTCTCCAGCCTCGGCTTTTGTTTTTTAAAGAAATGAATTAGACGTTTATATTTATTTAACATCTAATTCATTTTTATATTTATTATATTTAAATTAACGTTTATTAGACAATTTTATATTGTGTGGCCCATGTCTTAAGTATATTACTAGCTAGGTTTTTATCTTAAATTAACTTATTTTTACTAATTTATTTACCATGTGGCTCACAGCCCGTGGCTTACCTGGATTTTTATATGGTTTTTGGGGGGAGGGGACAGATGGAGACTAATTTTATTTTTTTTTATTTGCCTGCTCTCTGATTTTTATCTATTTTTATGGTGTTGTGTATAGGCCAAAACAGTTTTTTTAAGCATATAGAGAACATTTTATTACATTTTTTTGTCTAATTAAAAAGGAAGGTTTTAATTTTTATATAGTAAAATTATAACAGAATAGCTTTTAAGTAGGAATTATAGTTACAATATCTAGTCTATTTGTATTTATAAAATTAAAGAGAATATTTTATGATCTATTATATCATTCTGAGTCTAAAGTTTTATATTTAATATATCTTTTAAAATAAAAAGAACTATATTTATAATTATTAAACTTTTAACCACATTAAAGACTATAGAAGGATATAATATTATCTAAATAAATAAGAAGTGTAAGCAACTTTTAAAGTTTAGAAAATGACAGAGATGACACTTGTTTGTCTAGACAGTCACTAAAAGTTTTTTTGTAATGTTGGGGCACCATCTTTAGCCTTTATGGCTCAAAATTTTTGGCGTATTTTTTAGTGATGTAGGAAATTTGTCATAGTTTATTAGTCGCTTTTGTTTGTGTCTAGAAGGATGTCTGGCAATGTTTTTTGTAAAGCAGGAACTTGAAGGACCATCTCGATTTGTTTTGTCAAAGTTTAGAGGTTATTTTTTATGGAACCTGTATGTTTAGTTTATATAGTATATTGTCAAGCAGTTAATATCAGAATAGTTTTTTGTTTAGTGGCTAACTGTTGTTATAAAGATTTTTTAATGTCTATTATTTCTTTGAAATATATTGTTGTTGTCAGGAGTAGACTTGTCTTATTTTCTAGAAAAGTTTAAGTTAAGCATATTATTAGCTAGCTCTTTTATCTTAAATCAACTCATTTTTATTAATCTATCTACCACGTGGCTCACGACCCATGGCTCACTTGGATTTTTACATGCTTTTTTTTGGGGGGGACGGATGGACACTGATTAACTTTATCTTTTCCTACCTACCTGCCCTCTGATTTTTTTATCTAATTCTACGGTGCTGTGCATAGGCCAAAACAGTTCTTTTATTTTCAGCATACAGAGAACATTCCACCACAAACCTCACTATCATTATTGTTATCAAATGGTAACAAAGTTGAGAAATATTAAAAGAAAAAGAATATAAAGGATGTCTAACCAAAAATAAAAATCTCAGTTAAAAAGTTGTGGCTGGGGAGAAAGCACAGTTGTTATTGCTCTTCCCAAGAACCCAAGTTGCATTACTAATGTCTATATTAGGCTGCTCACAGCTGCTTTTATTTCTAGGTCTAGGAGTTTTGACATTATCTTCAGGATCCTGAAATCAAAAGTAAACACACACACAGAGAAAGAGGGGGAGTATTGTGTGTCATACTTGTACATAATTAAAAATGAAGTAATTTTAAAGTAAGGCATCATTGACACATGATATTTCATGCATTTGCCATAATTGAAAATTAACCCAATTTAGGATGAGATAATTCCTTCTTACAAAATACACGTTAATTTTTTTTGAAGATATTAGATTGGTCTATCAACAAACTCTAACCAACCTTTCTTGGAGAATCATTTACTGTCTCAGGTGCTTTGTTGGAGTTAAGACTGATTTTTATTGGGATCAATATCTGCACTGATGGCTACTTACTTAATCTTTCACTAATTCAAATTTCTCTTTGGAAAATAAAGTGAGAATACAAATGAAAAATAATTACATATTGTTGAGTGCTATAACTGAATAGATATAGATATCAAAGTCACTGTTTTAATTTTGCCCATTTTTAAAGCAAAAAAATAAAACTCAATTTACTTTAATAGTAGGGGTGAGTTTTCTTGTTACTAACAATTACAAAAATTGTATATAAAATTTTTTTAATTTCCAGAGGGAACTATATTTTACTGTTTTATATCTACATTGTATAACTATGTTTTTGTGTGGCTACATTTGAAGAATTATTAGTATTTGATGTAAACTAAAGATATGTTATAAAAACAAGGATTCACTTGAAAGATATCTAATTGTAATGAAATAATCAATTAGAGTTACAATCTTAATCAATTTTTGTTTATTATGTCCTAATTCAATATCTGATAGCCCATAAATGTTTAGTATTTGTCAATAAATGAGTAAAGCATCAAAGTATTTTATCCCTTTTTGTTTGGGTGGAGGGTTGGATGTATATATATATATATACTAAGTTCATTTGATCCACCATTTTCTAAACTTTAAAAGTTGCTTACACTTCTGCTAGATCCCTTATTTCTCTTTTGAGTTTCTGTCTGGTTGACATATCCAAGGGTAAAAGTGGGGTATTGAGGTCTCCCACTGTTAGTATGTTAAGTTTGATATAAAAGTGTTTCTTCTACATATGTAGGTGCCCTTGTATTGGGGGAATAGATATTCAGGAATGAGATTTCATCTTAGTGAATTTTTCCTGAGATGAATAAGTAGTGGCCTTCCTGGTTTCTTCTTATTGATTTTAGTTTAAAGTCTATTTTGTTAGATATTAGAATGGCTACACCAGGTTGTTTCTTAGGGCCATTTGATTGGAAAGTATTTTCCCAACCCTTACTCTGTGATTAATTACAGGGTTGAGATTTAGTCTCTTATATAAATTTCAGGGTAAGCTTTCAACAAGTAACTAGAGACAAAGTTTTTCTATGCAGATATACCTGGGCAGCCCTCATATTTCAGAGATCTGCAGAATATGACATTTAAAATGTTTATTTCTCAGACAGAGACTCTCAGATCCTAACAGTAACCCAAGGTCTCCAAAGAAGATTATGAGAAACCAGGATCTTCGTCTGGATTGTAGCAGTGCTGACCTGGGCAAGATGCCATAGGACAATGCCTGCCTGCTGCCAGGAACCCGGCCAAGATCTGAGGACATTGGAGAATTGATTGAACCCTTTTGCCTAGACAAAGTAAGGTCAGTCTTCTCCCATATTTCCCTCTACTGTGGGAGAAAATCTTCCACCTTAAAGGCCTGGCAGCTGAAGATTGATGCTGTTTGGATACTTCTGCCTCCAACTAGGTGGAGACCTGGGTATGGCTAACGAGGTATGGACTGGTCTCTGTTGTTTTTAGTAGATTCAGAAGCTTCCCATTCTGCACTTAGATATAATTTATCCTTCTCAGATCTCTGCAAATATTGATGGCTGGGCTAGTTATAACTTTGTCAGCTTGGTAGAATCAGACAGTCAGATCCTTCTGCAAGATGATAGCCAGTTTTCAAGCTCATTTTATAAAACCTGATTGGGAATACTAATATAACTAAATTTCTTATGTCTTTTTGCAATTTGTACAGCCTAAGTTTTTCCCACCTGTCTGTTCCTAAGGATGATACCTTTCTCTTCTGGCTTGGGGACTCCTGCCCTTCCCAAATTACTAAGACTTGGCCCAAGATTTAAATTCTAACCTTTTGTTCTCAGTTTTAACATATCTCAACAGATTTCCACTTGACTAGAAGCTGTGGACTTGTTGGAAGCCTGTGAACCAGTTCTACCGATGTGGGCTGTTTCCTGTCTCTCAGATACTGAACCAGACAGCTACATGCTCCTGACAGAAGCTCTGGATCCCAGTTCCTTTACAAGATTTTCAACCTTTTGGGGCCCTAACAACAATGCCCCAATGTCAGTTTGAAACAGTAATAAAGAGAATCTACTACGCCCCGTTACTCCCAAACCCCTAACAGGTTGAAATGCTAAGTTAAAATGAAACCTGGCATCTGTCTTTAAAGTTGAGGTGTGTTTCTTCTATGTAGCAGAAAGATGGTTTCTGTTTTTTGTATCCATTGTGTTTGGGGGTATCTTTTCATAGGTGAATTGAGTCCATTGATATTAAGGGATATTAATGACCAATGATCAATATTTCCCATCTTTTTTGTTAGTAGCTTGTATTTCCCTTTTCTGTGGGGGGGGGGAGGGATTTTTCTATGGGCTTAGCAATCATCTGTGGTTACATGGGTGTTTCTGATTTCCTTAGGTTGGAGTTTTCCCTCTAGGACTTTTTGAAGGGCAGGGTTAATGGTTAGGTATTGTTTAAATCTGGTTATGTTGTGAAATATCTTGTTTACTCCATGTATGTTGATTGATAGTTTTACTAGGAACAGTATTCTAGGTTGGCATCCATGCACTTTTAGTGTCTGTATAATGTCTAACCAGGACCTCTTGCTTTCATTGTTTTCATTGAATAGTTGGGTGTTATTCTGATGGGTCTCCATTTATAAATGATCTGACCTTTTTCTTTTGCAGCTCTTAGTATTTTTAGTTTGTTCTGTAGGTTTAGAGGCTTGATTATTATATGGCAAGCAGTCTTTTTTTGTGGGTCTAGTCTATTTGGTGTTCTCTAGGCTTCCTGTATCTTTATATACATTTCCTTCTTTAGTTTGGGGAAGTTTTCTTCTATGATTTTGTTGAATATATTTTCTGTGCCTTTGATCTGGTATTCTTCTCCTTCTTTAATTATTCTCAGGTTTGGCCATTTCTTGGTCGAAATTTTCTGGACATTTTCTGTTATGACTTTTTTGGTTTTAGTGGTTTTTTTTTTAACTATTTCTATTACCACTATTGAGTCTTCCACCCCAGAAATTCTTTCTTCCATCTCTTGGATTATGTTAGTTATGCTTGAATGTGTAGTTCTGGGTTGTTTTGTTCAGGCTTTCTATTTCTAGTTTTGTCTCAGTTTGTGCCTTCTTTATTGCTTCTATTTTGGTTTTTAATTCTTGGCAAATTTCTCTCACCTGTTTGTCTTCTTTTTCTTGGTTTTCTTTATTTTCTTTCAGGGCTTTGTTCATCTCTTCTAATTTTCTGTTTGTATTTTTTTCTATTTCTTTAAAGGAACTTTTTATATCCTCTTTTAAGGCTTCTATTTGTTTTATATAAGCTGTTTTTAAGGTCATTTCCTTCTGTTCCCTCTTCGTTGTTATGTTTAGGTCTTGAAGCTATAGAACTACTTGCTTCTTCTGGTGATGTCTTGTTAACCTTTGTATTATTGTATGTATTCTTGCACTGCCTTCTGCCCATTGTTTCTCCAATTCATTCTTGGTTAGGTCTTGGTCAGCTCTTAGTAAGTTGCTTGTCTGAGGGCTCTTAATTAGCTATATGCTCAGAGGGTTGGCTGTTTTTGTGAAGTCACAGTGTTATGCCAGTCATCCCCTTTTGACCTCTCACCTCTCAGCTGTGTGCCCAGGGACTTGGTTATTCCCCCACTGCTATTACACTAGCCATGTACTGGGTGGGCTGTGCACTGCACCGAAGCCAAGTAGCTGTCTCAGAGCCTGAGATTAGGTGGCCTAATTTGTTCACTACAAATATTCTGTCATGCATCTTATGCATTAAAGAGACTCACATAGCCTTTACTAGTCTTAGGTAATATTCTAATGCACTGAAGAATTTCTGAGATAATTGCTGAATTGGTAAAATCCCAATCCCAAATTTGGGAAAATTTCTATTCCAAGTTTTGGGGTTCTCTTTTTAAACATTTTTATTCATTTATTTATTTATCAAATTAGTGTGTGTGGGGTGGGAGTGTGTGTGTGTGTGTGTGTGTGTGCGTGTGTGTGTGTGTGTGTAGGTGGGTAGGTTGGGTGGAGTGATGAGTGATGTTTTGTGGGAGTGTGAGCATATTGTGCCATTGTGCATGTGTGGAAGAAAAAGAACAGCTTTACATAATCCACTCTCTCCTTCCACCATGTAGGTTCTGGGACTGGAACTCAGATTGTCAGACATGCTGTGAAACATTATACCTGCTGAACAAACCATATGGCTGTAAAAGTTGCAATTTAAAGCACAGTAGCATTATTATTGAAGAAGAACTTACTTTGAGAATACATCAGTGCTATTGCCTCTTTCTAATGGAAAAAACTGTGAGTCATGACATCATTCACTTTTTGTACTTTTATAATCTATAAATTTAGTAACTCAAATAAATCCTTTAACTACTAGGCTTTTACAGAATTGAGAAAATCTGCAAAATTGGCTTTTTTTCTTATTATGTTTATTCATCTGACAGTGTAGAGAATGGAGCTTTGTTGAGTTACAGTTTGAATATGGCCATAAATAAAACATGATTCCCATCTTAAAGGCATTCACACAATAGGAGAGATGACATGCCAGCAACCTGTGTTAGTTCTAGTAAGAATAAAGTGTTGCTAAAAAGTTTAACAATACAAGACTGGCTTCTTAAAGAGTTCATGTTTGATAAGAACATTTATAAAATATTCACTCAATTCACAATGCCTACAGTTGGCATTAACAATTTAGTTGGTAAAAATACATGTTTAAGGTATATATATCTTTCATTAAAATATCACATGTTATCATATTCACAAATTTCAGTGTTGAGGATTCAGCTTAGTTGGTAGAGGGCTCACATTGCATGCCAGAAACCTCAGATTGAATCTGGAACTCTATCAGCTGACCATGGTAGGGTATACCTGTAATCCAGTCATCTTTAGCGCCACAGTGAGGCCTTTAAAGTTAATTTAGGATACATGAAACCTTAGATAACAAAACTAAAATCAAAAGTAATAGACAGAGCATATAGACTTCACATATTTGATTTGGATTACTATTTTTATCTGTGCACTTGCATCTTTGTACATGTGTCTCTGGTGTTTGGATGTGTCCCAGTACTGAGATTAATAAGGAGATATAGTGAAATTAAGATACACATACACACACACTCACATACACAAACACACATACACACACACACACACACACAAAGATGTCTAAATGAAGAGAAAATGAAGAAAAGCAAATGAATGAGGATCATAAACCTTTGTATAGTCTAAAAAGTAGTATGTAAGTTATTTGAAGTTATTGAATAGCCTCATAAATCAGTGTATCATACACTGAAAGAATAATTTCCAAAAAAAGGGAACAATATGGGACAGCAAAATTCCAATTGCTCAGAGAATCAGAAACACATTTTCCTAATAAAATTACATTCTTTTCTGTAAAATCTATCATAAAGCTTGCAAAGTCTCCAATTAGTAACAAACATGTCTGTAAAAATGTAAACATTTCTTGACTCATGACAACAAATTAAACTGAAGATATTTATTCATGTTTTTAACCCTTCACTATGCAAATGCTTATCAAGCAAGTACCATGGTGGTGGTGAGAAGCCGATTAGGAAGAGACAGAAACCAATAAACAAAAAGAAATTAACAAATTGTCAAGTGGTAACAGAATTAAAAAAGTAACTTGACAATAAGGAAAATAAATAATGAAGAAAATGCATAGTAATTTTTAACATTGTAAATGGGTTTTTTTTTCCTTTATTTTGTATTTGTTAAAAAAAAAACACACAGTAAAAAGAATTTAAAATGTGGAAGAGTTAACAATAACTATATAGAGGATAAGAATGATAAGCATGGCTTATCAAGGGTAGACATACAAATAAGATTGCTACACCTATATTTTCTTTGTGTTCATCTTTCCCTCTGAATTTTTTTTTTTTCCATCCCTGTATATCCTTATTCAAGGTCTCT